>PVJH01014957.1:0-55261 GCA_004026705.1 Nesogale talazaci | reverse complement strand
CTCTGAGATTGGATTTTATAGGCTATTAATGCCTTTTCAATTACAGTATTAGCTATTTCCCATCATCGTGGTAGCTCTTTTAAGAGAGCAGATGCAGCATACTGATAAGAAAATGGTTTCTGTCCTTTATTAAACAAGGAGATTTTATCACTGAGGAACGTACATAGTCTGAGAGCATAAACATCAAGGACTCTAAGTCAGGTGTCCTGCAATATGGCTCATCTCTAAGATAGTAAGATATGATCACCACACAACCCCCTTTGTCTTTCTGGAGCATCCAAAAAAAAAAAAGGACAAGTGTGATTTTAAGAAGAATTGACAAATATGTCCATTGAGTCCTTGCAGTGTCCCCTTTCAATCTTAAGTGTCTGAGTCATTGGGTCTCCACTCAAGTACTCCCTCAATGCAAGAACACTTTGCTTTAATAACCCAGCATCCTAGGATGCTCACTTCCTGATGATCAGTGAAGACAAAATGGGTGCATAAGCAAATGTGGTGAAGAAAGCTGATGGTGCCTGGCTATCAAAAGATACAGTGTCTGGGTTCTTAAAGGTTTGAAAATAGACAGGCAGCCATCTAGCTTAACAGTAACAAAGCTCACATGGAAGCAGCACACCAGCCTGTGTTATCACAAGGTGTCAATGGGATCAGGTATCAGACATCAAAGACCCAGAATAAAAAAGTCATGTTGGTGTGATTGAAGGTGAACACAGAATGGAGACCCAAAGCCCATTTGTAGACAATTGGACAGTCCCTTACAAAAGGGACACAAGAGCCAGGGAGGGTGCAGTATAGAACCAATGAAACATTCAACTTTCCTCTAGCTCTTCAATGCTTCCTCCTCCCCACTATCATGATCCCAATTCTACCTTACAAATCCAGCCACACCAGAGCATACACACTGGTACAGATAAAAACTGGAAACACAGGGAATCCAGGACAGAAAAACCCCTCAGGACCAATAATGAGAGTAGCAATACCAGGCGGGTAGAGGGAAGATGCGTGGGGGCGGGGGGGAAGGAATAAAGGGGATACTGATCACAATGATTGACATATAACCACCCCTCAGTGGGGATGGACAACAGAAAAGTGGGTGAAGGGAGGCAGTAATCAGTATAAGACATAAAAAAGTAGCAATTTACCAATTAGCAAGGGATCACGAGGGAGGGAGGGAAAATGAGCGGATATCAAGGGCTCAAGTAGAAAGAAAATGCTTTGAACATGATGATGGCATCATATGTACAAATGTGCTTGACACGGTGGATGGATGGATTGTGAAAAGAGCTCTAAGAGTCCCCCAAAAATGATTTTTTTAAAAGAACTACACTTTAAAAAAAGAAGAAGAGTCCGTGTTTGGACAATAAAGAACACAGTCTCCGCATCCACTCACCCACGTTGCCACCCCTTCTTTCAGGTCCTCGTGGACCCCTGCCTGGATTACTTAGTAGCTGCCAACTGATCTTCCTTTCCGCTCTTTTTTTTTTAATTAACCGAGTGTCAATTCTGAGGCATCTGCATGAGTTGGCTCCTGGCTGTGCGTCCCTGTCAGCCTGTGCTGTGCCGAATCCCATCCTTCTCCCACCTGCTAAGCCGGGCACCCTGCGGCACACCGGGCTCACCTGCCAGGAGGAAGACGCGCCTCTGTTGCCCAAAAGCGCCATCTGCTTGCCAAGGCTGGAGTGCTCCCTGATCTCTCTGACAAGCTGGTATACTTTTGCCCGAAATCACTGGAGGCGCTAGGCTAAGCTGCAGCCGCTCAGCACAGCCCCGGGCTTGCGGAAATGGCACTCCCTCTCTGGGTCTCTCTCTGTTGTAATCCCCTCCTCCACTTAGCTCCGTAAAGGCCTTCAACCACGACGGGAAAGCGGCTCTCGGCTGCCCCCTCATCCTTGGGCATCTTCCTGTGATCTATAAGCTCACACACTCACCGCCATGCCCCGACGCCGACTCACGGCAAAACTATAGGACAGGGTGGATCTGCCCCTGCAAGCTTCTGGGCCTGGAACCCATTACACGGATAGAAAGCCCCCCATCTTTCTCCTGAATAGGATCACGGAGTCCTGGCCACGCCGGGAGGTACAATGCCATCAGTCATGTGGTGCCTGCCTCTCCCTACCCTTATTTCTCTCCATCGCTCCTCAGACATACTTTGTTCAGCCATGTGCACTGGCTGCGAGAACTGACCCATGTGGCTTCCCTTCTCCTGTACAGTGTATTGTGGTTTCCACAATCATGCACACCCCACCCATCCTTCGCTTAGCCATCCCCTCCTCAATGACGGTAAAGAGGAGGGGGAGGAAATGAAATTATGAGAACAGTGATAAATAGCTAGGATATCAGATGACTGCTCACTCACTCATATGTTTCGGGGGGCTGAGGAGGCAACACTGGAGGCACAGTGCAGGAATTGTGCCCCATCTGACCCCACTACACCAAGGCAAAATGCTAAGGGCAGTAAGGGGGAGCAAAAACAGACTGTGGGGCCTGGGCGAGGCACCCCATCAAACTGCACCAGAAAACACTCCTAAAAGTCAACAAATAGAACTGAACTATTTACAGTCTTTTCTTTTCTGTCTTTCTTTCTTTTTCTTTTTCTTTTTTTTTTTTTTTTTTTTTTGTTGTTGTTGGTGGTGGTGGTGGTGGTGGTGGCGGCGGTGATGTTTTTGTATTGTTAGGGTTTTTGTTTTCTTTTGTTGTTTCGTTGCCAGTCAGGGTGCAGTGTAACTAGCGCTGATGAAACATACAACTTTGCTCTAGTTCTTTAATTCTTCCTCCCCCCTCTGCATCATGATCCCATTTTTACCTTAAAAATCTGGCTAGACCACAGGATGTACACAGGTACAGATACAAGCTGGAAACACAGGGAGTCCAGGACAGATAACTCCCTCCGGACCACTGAGAGTAGTAATACCAGGAGGAGAAGGGGAAGTTGGGCGAGCTAGGGGAAACTGACCACATGATCTATCCATAACCCCCTCCCAGGGGAATGGACAACAGATGAATGGGTGAAGGGAGATGTCAGTCGGAATAAGACATGAAAAAATAATACCAATTTATAAATTATCAAGGGTCCATGTGGGAGAGAGAGAGAGGGAGAGGGAGGGGGATGAGGAGCTGATATCAAGGGCTGAAGTAGAAAGAAAATGTTTTGAGAATGATGAGGGCAACAAATATACAAACGGACTTCACACATGGATGGATAAATTGTGATAAGAGCTGTGTGAGCCCCCAATACAAGAATTTTTTTTAACCCAGACTCGTGGATAAGACAGCTTTCCTCTGACTTTAGAAATGGCATGGAGCTCCACAATCCAAGACGGATCCACAATGCAAGGTGTCTTGGCTTCTGAAAAGGAAACACCGAGAATTTGACCATCATACCACCAAACCACTCCCAGCTCACACGCGCCCTCCAGCACTCTATCAACAGAAGATGGGGGTTTGGAGAGGTCAGAAGTGGAAAATGCAATAGATATCTTCCATGCTTGCCCCCACCCCCCTGCGTCCTTCAATAACAAGCCGGAAGGCAAGAAAATGCCCAGTCGAGTGCCATCTTGGACAAAGGAGGTGGAGATGCAGTTTGCGTTCATCTTAACAGCTACCACGAAGGAGGTGGCTTTCAGGACCCCTGCTGGCATGGTGAGGATGAATGGGACTGCTACCCAAGGTCAGTCATGGAAACCACCAGTGGCTTTGTGGGATAAAACAGCGCACTCAAGGAAATAGAGGAAAGAGCTAGAAGGCAAAGGGCACTTGCAGAGGTCTAAATATAGGTATGTCCATACATAGGTACAACTATCTATTATATTGGGAATAAAATTAAGAACATAGCTATAGGCCAAATATTAGGGTAGCAGGTGGACCTTGGGCCCTCACCCTGGTGCTCCCTCAATGCAAGAACACTTTGTTCTATGAATCTGGCATTCCTTGAGGCTCAATGGCCCAACACGATCACTGAAGTAAAATGGGTGCACAAACAAATGTGGTGAAGAAAGCTGAAGGTGCCCAGCCATCAAAGGATATGTCAAGTGTCTTGAAAGCCTGAAGATAAACATTAGACCATTTAGCTGAGAAGAGACCACAGCCACACAGAAGAAGCACAACAGCCAGGGTGGTCAGATAGTGGTGAAAGTGGTAAAAGGTCTAGGCAATAGACATCAAATGGGCCGGAAAACAAAACAAACATATATCACGGTGTGCACACATCCCCAGTGTACCAATTGAGGACATGTAAGAGCATGAGCAAGAGTGGTGAAGAAAGCAGATGGGCCCAGCTATCAAAAGATAGAGCATCCGGGGTCTTAAAGGCTTGAGCATAAACAAGCAGCCATCTAGCTCAGAAGCAACAAAGCCCACCATAAAAGAAGATCAAGAACAAAAATCAAAATCAATGGACCAATTGACTCCTGTTATCACTGATGACAAATGGATACAAAGGCAAACAAAGTAGAAGAAACGATGGTACCCAGCTAACAAATGATTGAATGCCTGGAATCTCAAAGACTTGAAGATAATTGAGTCACCATTCAGCACAGAAACAGCAAAGTCCACATGCAGGAAGCAGACCAGTATGCGTGATCAAGAGGGGCCGAAGGGAGCAGATATCGAGCACCAAAGAACAAGAATCACATCATTACATAGGAGGCGGAGAGCAGGGTGGGGACCTAAGGCCCACTGGTGGGTAATTGGTCACCCCTTTACAGGGGAGTCACGGGGAGGAGACAGACCAGTCGGGGGGCAGCCAGGCAGTGATGATGCATACAAGTTTCCTCTGGTTCCTGAAGCCTTCCTCCCCATCCCCCAACCATCATGGGCCCAACTCTATCTTGCAAATCCATATGGACTGGAGAAGTCACACTGGCATAGAGGGGAGCTGGAGATATGGGGAAACCAGGATGGATGGGCCCCTTCGGGCCAATGGTTAGATTGGAGATACTGGAAGGGTGGAGGGAAGGGGGGGTAGAGAGACGGAACCAACAGCAAGGATATACACACAAGTTCCTATTTGAAGGACGGGCATCAAAGGAGTGGGTTGGGGGAGAGGTCGGGCAGTGTATGATATTACAAAACAATAACAATGTATAAAGCATTGAGGGTTGGAGGGGAGGAGAGACCAGGGGAAGAGGGGAAGGAATGGAAAAGCCGATACTAGGGGCTTAAGGGAAAAGGTGGGCGATTGGAGAACAATAATAGAAGTGGACATGTGAGGGTGCTTGACGAGTATGCTTATTTATATATTGTGAAAAACGATGTATGAGCCCCCAATAAAATGATTGGGATAAAAAAGTGCACTCAACTGTCAAGAGGAATAGCCATGGAAACCACAGCGGAAGTGCAATCCTGTCCTGGAGGATCGCTGTGGGCCAGAACTTCCTCTGAAGCCGTGAGTTCTGTTTTTGGTTTGGGAGGTGACTGCAGGCAACAAACATGCGTTCTCTCACACAGTTCCAAGGAGAGCAGGTCTGAAATGAAGGCCATGGCGGGCGGGGCTCTGCTCCCTCTGAAGTGGTAGGGAGAACCCTTCCTCATCTTTGCGCTCTGCTGTTCCTTGGTTTATGGAAGCCTAACGATAATCCCCGCCTCTGTCTTCACAGAGCCTTAGGCCCTCTCCCTCTGTGCCTCCCTGTGCCCTAGCCTCATCTCAGAAAGGCACCAGTCATTGGACTGAACAAGTATGACTTCATCTTACACAATCACACCTGAAAAGACCCAATTTCCCAATAAGTTCACGTTCAGAAGTTCTGCATGGATGTCAATTGTGGGGAACCCTATTCAGCCCACTACCCTACTCTCCACTTAGACATGTAAGGGATGGGAGAGGCATCTGTGCCTGACCCTGCACTGGAAGGGAACAGAGGGATGCTCAGAGGCAGCATGGACTGCACTATGGAGTTTTCCAAAGATGTCACTGAAACCGGCTGCCCTGAGACATCTTTAACAGGCCCACAAGAAGGGTAATTGCCAAGTCCGAGGGTCTATCAACAGCAGGTTCTAGAGTGTGCTCTAGGGTGGGATGAGGACCATAGAGAGCTAAGGGAGAGGAGAAAAGACAAAGCCAGAAGACAAATGTCTTCTGTGTCATGGCCCATCACCCAAAGACATCCAGGAATGATGTGTAGAAGAACAAGTTGGCTTTATTACTCATTGTAATGAGGAAGCATGAACACTATGTAATGCCATGGGCTAAGTAAAAAAAAAAAATGTTAAGGATGGGTCAGGAAACCTTTTATAGGATTTGGGCTTTGAGTAATTTTAGGGAAGATCCAGGAAGGGAGAATTCAGTCTTGACTGGGAGCTGTTGGGGAAAACTGGATATCTCAGTAAAAAAATCATTGCTACCAAGTCAATTCTGACTCAGAGTGACCCTACAGGACAGAGTTTCAGAGACGATGACTCGTTACAGGAGGTGAAAGCCGCATCTTTCTCCAGGAATGCTGCTGAATTCGAACCACTGAGCTTATAGGGAACAGCCCAACGTGTATCCCCTATAGTACCTGGGCTCCCTATCTCAATAAATCTTATCAATAAGAAAGACCAAAAAGTGAAGATGTCCTTTTGAGAATGAAAACACACCTGGTGCAAGCCATGGACTTTCAATCACATCGTGTGTGTGTGTGTGTGTGTGTGTGTGTGTGTGTGAGAACGGGACAATGGGAAAGAAAGACTGAAGGAGAACTGATGGTTTTCCATAGTGGTGGCAAAGAATACGGACTCTGCCATCCGCTCCCCAAAGATCAAACGAGTCTAGGGCACAGGAAGTAGAGCCAGGCTGGAAAGCAAGAATGGTTAGACTTCATCTTGTTTGTGTGGGAGGCTAGAAAATGATATCGTGTTGGTAAAGCAGAGGATCAACAAAAAGAAGAGAAGCCCTCCGTAGGCTGGACTGGCGCCATGGATGCAGCAATGACTGTGTTCATGGACACCAAATATTTGCAAATGGCACAGAACTACATAATGTCTCATTCTGTTAAACGTGAGGTCACTGTGAGTTGCCACAGATGCCACGGCAACTGGAAACAACAAGCAAGGGAAGCAGATGAGAGTAAGATTGTGCTGGGACTGGTACATAAAGAGCAGGCATTCATTTAGAGAGAGGAGGCCATGCTCGGTATGTTAGACCAAGTGGCACAGTGGCCTTGCGTAGAGTGAGGCTCTATGAGATGGTCTATGTCCACGAGAGAGCAGTGTAGTTGGACCGTAGGCATCAGAGGGGTTCATAATAACAGTGAGTCCTTGCTGTCAATGTCAGCTCTGTTCATAAAAACATTGAGGCTGAGCTCGGAGCTTTGATGCCACATTAGTTCCTAGGTCAGTTTGTGTGGTGGAGGGCACCAGAGGTGAGTCCCCCACAAGGACAAGCCTGGGGATGCCTGCCTCACAGTGATTATCCATGACCAGCCTGACATGAATTAACACAGTGGCTGCAGGAATGAGTTAAAACATAACAATTGTGAAGACGACACTGGACCAGGTAATATTTCATTCTACTATACAGAGGGTCACTAGGGTTCTCTAGAAGAGTAAAACCGTGATATTTATGAATATATATATATGTTTATACAGAGGAATATAACAGCTCATAAGTCCACACAAGAGTACAGAGGACTCACTTCAACTCACTTTCATGGAACAGTTCATGTATTAGAAGTCCATGAAATCACGGGGGCTGCTGGGTCCAAGGCCAAGGGAAAAAAACAGCAGAGTCCTCCCTCAGGCACGGCAGGCAGAGTCTGGCTGCAGGCAGAAAAGAGCAGGGTGGATCACCAACAGTCAGTAGCTCCGCGAGCTTAGTGAAGCAGGCCTGGATGGGATATGAACTCAAGCAATGCAAGGTGACAGAATCCACCAACCTCAAAGTCAGGCAATGTAGACACCAGCAGTGTGGTGAAGCAGGTCTCTAAGAAGCCTCAAGCTTCAGTGACACGATCTATGATCCATGGGTTGGCTGGGCCCACAGGGGATGTAGCACACAGGCTGGGGCAGAGAACTAGGTAAAGCAGCAGCACACTGGTCTGATCACCAGAGAGCAAGAGATGGAGTGGGCCTAGCAAAGCCATTTATCTCTTTGCCCTCCAGTCAACCTGAGATCTGATGAATTCCACATGTTCCTATTGGCCAGGTTGGCACAATAAACTTCCCTATCACAGTGACGATGAGTCAGAACTAACATGACCATGCCTAGCATACATAAAAACAGTCAGCAATAACTTAAAACAGCAACAGCCAACATCAGAAGACTCCAAGACGCTAGATTTGTAAAGACATATGGAAATTTCTTCTCGTTCCCAGAAAATAATAGATCCTGGAGAGGTTGGAGTCATTGCTGGTGGGATTCAAAAATTGTACCCCCTATGGAAATCAGTGTGGCATTTCCTTAAACAAGCGCAACACAAATCTGCCATCTCTCTTCTTCGCATATACCCTAAAGAAATAGAGAACAAAATACAAACAGACATAAGCACACTCATGTTTACTGCAGCAATTTCTTTAACAGTAAACACCCAGTCTGTAGAGAAATGGATGTTTACTGCAGCAATTTCTATAACAGCAAAAACACAGTCTGTAGAGAAATGGATAAACAAACTCGGGTACACACACACAGTGAAAGAGTAGGCATCCTTACAAAAACAGTGACCATCATTCAATTCAGTCCTTCATCATATTAAGAAGGGCTGTGCATCCCTCAACAAAATCAACACAATCAACTTTTAAACATTTTCTTCCTTCTTGTACTCATTGCTACCGACTACCTATTTCTCCTCAACATCCCCTCCCATGACGCCAACTATTTATTAATCCAGTTGCTGTCTTCATAAGGCCTGCATCCTGACATCCCTACACAGAAAAACATACAAAACAAAGACAAAAAATGTGTGTCTCTCAAACACCAGGGGACATTGTGCTCAAACAAGTTAGTCGGTCTCAAAAAGATAAATATTTTATGACACTGTGCTTACAAAGGATGAAAGAAACGGAAAAAATATTTTTCACACCAAAGGAAAAGACTTTCAAGGCTATGTTGATGGGTAGATGAGGGGTGAGGTGGATGGAGGGAAAGGACAGGAGAGTAAAGAGGATGGGAAGAGGAGAGGGAGAGGGAGGGGAGGGGAGCATCAAGGGAGGAGGAAGGAGAGGGAGGAAGAGAAGGAAGAGGAGAGAAGAAGAAGGAGAAACCCCATGTACAGGGGATTTCATGTGATACTGTCACTATTTTGATGGAATGGGCTGTGAAACTCCAGATGTTTTTGGTTTTGTCTGTTTGTTTTGTACTTTAGTCCATAAATAAGGGGGAAACAATTTGAATAAAAATCATTTTAAGAAAGAGAAAAGGTGATCCCCTTAAAACCCTTCCAGACACTAAAAGAGAGATACAGGACAAGCAAAATCAAGACAGGGAGAGACCAGAGAGGGAGAAACAGAGATTCCGGGAGCGTCAGAAAGAAAACCCTCTGTAAGGTGGTCCTTCTTCCCATCTTTCATTTAAACTTGACCTGGGATTTCATTGCCACAAGAAAAGGGACCTCATGGCCCCAAAATCAAGAAGATGGGGGGAAAGGAAGCGGGACAGATAATAGGCAGCTAATTCCTGGATTTCAAGCGCCAAGGGTTATGGTGGAGTTGGTGGATTTTCGGGAGTAATTTTAACAATAAGGGACTTTTATCTTACCTACAGACTTTAGGAACCAACTCCACATGGATAAATACAATTCCCCTGGAGTATTATTAATGCCCCTTAGCTGAAGGGTCCAAGCCCGTGATGTGATTTCGGGGACTTAGGAGCACTCAGCCCAGCAGGTGGCCTTGTGAATCTAGGGCTGAAGCACTCCCCACTGCATTCCTTGTCCTTTAAGACAAGGACCTCTTCACACCAACACACACGCACTTTGACCGTCCCTAGCGCTTCCTGCCCTCTCCCCTCAACACAGCAAACTTTCTCCTGGACTCTCCTAAGACTTACCCAGCTTCCTTGCAATTACTGATTGAGTTGCCTCCTCCACTGCCCTGTGTTTTCCTTGACCTGGGAGCCTACTAAAGCTAAACTGCTCACTGCCTTCAAGTCAGAGTCCACTCAGAGCGACCCTAGAGGACAGGGAAGAACTGCCCCTGGGAGTTTCTGAAACGGTAACTCTTTAAAGGAGTAGGTAGCCCCATTTTCCTTCCCATTGAGCGGCTGGTGGTTTCAAACTGTTGTCCTTGCAGATTGTAGTCCAATGCATCACCACTAGGAGACCAGAGCTCCTTTGATGATTGGTCAAAATTCAAAAAACTCACTTCCTGCCATCGAGTGGGTGGTGCCAACTCATAGGGACTGCAAAGGGCAGAGTGGAGCTGCCTGGTGAGTTTCTGAGACTGTAACTCTTTCCCCAAGGAGAAGTCAACGCGCATCTGCCTGTTTTTCTGGCAGTTCATAATCTATTTAGTTCAAAACTAGACTTGCTGTGTTAGTCTGGGTAGACTAGAGACATGAACCCATCAGCATACATATGTGTACAAGAAAGAACTTTATATACAAGAGCAGTTGAATATTGAGAAGACATCCCAGTCAAGTCCAGAACAAGTCCCTAAGTTCTGATATTAGCTCGTAAGTCTGATACCAATTTATAAAGTCCTCTTCAGACTCATGAAACACATGCAGTGTTCAACGTCTAGTATACTGGACTTTATGAAAATGTTTTATTTACTTATTTTTGTCTTTCGTGTTCAAGAATATCAGCATCGAATATTTTACAAATGACATTTTCAGTATACCTGCAAAAGTAGGACAGTTCTTTGAAACAATGAACAGCTTGGCAACAAGGGCTTCCCTACAGCCTATATGATGGTCTTGAAAAAAATCACCTTTCCCACCTGGAGAAAATAGGAATCCTTAGAAGACCTGACATGACTAAGGCTCTGATTTAGACTTTGAACCTCAAGATATGTAGGAGGAAAAATAGATTTAGGTCTTTTAAATCCACCCATGTGTGGGTTTGTTAATGTTGTTGTTGTTGTTGTTGTTGTTCAAACAGCACTGGGGAGCTAAGAGTGATACATTAAATGACAATCAATGTGGGCATTTCCATCCTTGGCACAAGACAAGAGTCAGACGTGCCTTCACACTCCAACCTTGTTACCTCTCCTGACACCAACCGTTCTCCCATGGCACCCTATTTCTCTACTGGGTTCCATAAATGGTTGCCATGGTCACACAGACAATACTGACAGATAAGGGAGCTTATTGGAGAAGTTAATATGTTACCACAGGTCAGGATCAGGCAGCCTTAAGGAAGCAGTCACTGTCTCCTCAGCCAGCAGCCAACTCTCTCTCCAATTCTCAACCTCTCACTCATATTGTTCCTTGACTTGTGCTCCAAGGGTCCACCTGTCACTCTGTCCAACAGTTTCATAGTCTCGAATCAGATAAGAAGTTCCCCAAAGCCTCAGTGCTGCTCCTCTGAGTCTCTGTGCGCCTGGTCTTGGTGGCCTCTGCCACTTCCAAAAGTGATCTTGAGCATGTTCTTCCAGGGTCCTCTGGGTTTCTAACCTCTGCTTCTAAGATGACTCATCCTTGTAACCAGGAGGGTGCCAATGAAGACTGACCCTTCTCCTCTTAGTCACAGGACCCCTGGTTACATGTTGGGCTGCTAGCCATAAGGTCAGAAGTTCAGGGGAGAAGAAGGCTTTCTTCTCTGGTTTCTCAGAAACCCACAGACAGTTCTACCCTGTGCTATAGGCTCCTATAGAGTCAGAGTCTACTCGATGGCAGTGATGTGGGTTTGGTGGTGGTGATGATTATTATGCATACTGTTTGCAAAGTCCCACCCAGTCATTTAATGGGCATTACAGGGACTTGGGCTGAAGAGCCCTAGTAAGGAATTTTCATTCCACCACTGTGATAGTTAGGGTCTTTGTGCCAACTAGGCCCGTAGAAACACATGGGCAGAATTTCACCAGGTTGCAGCTTGATTGAAGGGCATTGAAATAAATGTCTTTCCAAGGCCACCTCCCTGGTGATCTCACCAGCATGCTGCTGCTGGAACTAGTTCTTTGCCTCAACGATGTGCTGCTTTATCTATGGGCCAAGCCAACCCATGGATCGAGAGCTCCTTGGAGAACTGCTTCACCACACTGCTGGCACATACATGCCCTGAGCGTGAGGCTAATGGCTCCTGTCGCCGTGCATCGGGTGAGTTCGAGATCCCATCGGGACCTGCTTTGCTAAGTTCCTGTGCTACTGACTATTGCTGACCCACCCTGTCGACTGCTGATTCTGGCAGACTCGGCCTGTCCTTTCTGAGAGAAGACCCCATGATCTGCTTTCTTGATCTTGGACTGGCAGTCCATGTGAGTTGAAGGACTTTCAGAATATTAACTGCTCCTCTAAAGCGAGTTGAGCTGGGCCCTCTGTAATACTGTATGGATTAACTAGTTGTTATATTCATTCTCACTGTATAATCCTCTTCATATAAATATGGATGTATATATATATACGTGTGTATATATATATATATATATATATATATATAATCCTAACTGTCCTGGTTTTGTTTCTCTACTGAACTCTGCCTAACACAACCACAAGGGGCAGTATTTTCATTCTTGGAAAGAAGGAACTCTGTTGCATCTCCATTTTTCTGCCTTTCCTCCTTTCTCTGACTCATCTCTCTTCTCAAGTCTTTCAGACTGACTGGCACTACTGCATAGACCTTCTGCATGGAGCCATGCTTGCTGAACAGTGATCCCATCCCACCTCCCCCATGAAAACCCCTCCCCCTGCCTCAAACTAACTTTTGATCATCCTCTCGACTGTTCCACCTCCTTTCTTTCTTCTTGCTTGCTTGTAAATCAAAATCCAAAGCCACTGCCATCAAGTCAATCCCAATTCATGAGACACCTATGTGTTACATAGAACAGCCTGTGGTAGTTACAGAATCTGGTGCCAACTTGGGATTCTTAAGAGTGAAGGGGTGGAATGTAGCCTGTCAATTAGGTCACTGCTTATGACCTCATTTGAAGACTGTGATTACAGAGATAAATAGTTTGTCGGATCTGGGACACACACCCACACACTCTGCTTGATATTCCTGATAACAAGACACATGGGGCTACACTAGAGTCCTGGAACTGGAGGAGCCATGTGTGGAGGCATGTGGAGACCCTTGCCAATGCTGAGATGCTTCCACCACCACTGGATCCACAAGACTTTCCATCCAATGGCCTGTGATCTTCCTGCATATGGTGTCATAAAATGTTTTATGAATCTGAAAATGAATCTACTGATTGGTATATGACATATAGGCTAATATTGGACTTATGAACTTGATCTGCCCTGGGCTGGGATGTTTTCTTAATGCACACTTGCTCTTGTATATAAATGTCTTTCTTTTATACATATGAGTGCTTATGAATTTGTTTCTCTACTCAAGCCTGACTAACACACAGTCCATAGGACCTTACTGGCTATAATATGTACAGAAGCAGATTGCCAGACCTTTCTTCCACATCTCTGCTGAGCCACCAGCCATCGGGTTGGTAATCAAGCACAAACCTTTTGCACCACCCAGGACTCCTCTGCTTCTGACATGGATTTTAAAACATCATGACACATTGCTCATCATGATACCTGCCAAATCCCCTCCCATAAAAATAAAATAAATTGTAAAAAAACACCATGAAATCTAAGGTCTTCTTCAGAATAGAGGAGCATTGCATGACTTACAATTAGGAAAGGTATGAATCACAGCTCTGTCCTTTCACCAAACTTCTTATTAAATCCATACCATGAGAAAATACCCAGAGACTCTGGACTATATGGAGAGGAACATGGCATCAGGATTGGAGGAAGGCTTATTGGCAACCTGCGATATGCAGATGACACAGGGTTGCTTGCTGAAAGTGGGGAGGGCTTGAAGCCCTTGCTTCATGAACTTGCTGATGAACATCAAAGACTGCAGCCTTCAGAATGGATGGCAACTCAGTGTAAAAAAGAAAACAGAATCCTCACAACTGAGCCAAAAGACAACATCACAGTAAGTGAAGAGAAGATTGAAATTGCCAAAGATTCCACCTTGTTTGGATCCACAATCAGTGCCCATGGGGGCAGCAGTCAAGAGACCAACTGATTTATTGCAATGCGCAGATCAGCTGCACAAGATCAAGTGTTCAAGAGCCATGATAGCACTTTGAGGACTAAGGTGCACCTGACTGTGGCCTTTTCTTATGCAGGTGGAAGTTGGATGGTGAATTAAGTAAACCAAAGAAGAGTTGATAAATTTAAATTATAGTTATAAATATAAATTTATATTTAAATTATAAATTATACTAAAGTGTAAGGGTGGAAATCCAACCTGTCAATCAGTTCACAGCCGGATGATGTCTCCTGGGCAATGTGAGCATTCCATAACAGACATACTGGAGACCCCTCTTCTGTTCTCCTTGCCTCTCTCTCTTTCTGCTTGCTGGGATGCTGCCTGTCTCCAGAAGCGGTGCCATGTGGGTCACCTGGCCCAGAGAGCTGTCAGTGCCTTGCCATGTTTCTGGCAACCTTGGATCCCCAAAACTCTGCAACCAGCAACCTGTGAGCCTTCTGCTTCATCAGCCTGTAGCTGTGTGTGTGTGTGTGTGTGTGTGTCTGTCTGTCTGTCTGTCTGTCTGCAGGGCCTCTGGCTACATAAGACCCATGAACTTCATTTGGACTGGAATTGGAAGCCTTCTTGATGTAATATTACTTCTTGATATCAAGCTTTTCTTAGACATATAAGAGTGCCATGGGTTTTGTTTCTCTAGACAACCCCATCTAACATCAAAAGTACCGCAGAATGCCAAAAGAACAACATCACAAAAAAATATTTTTGGAAGAAGTACAGACAGAATGACTCTTAGAAGCAAGGACAGTGAGACTTTGTCTCCCAGACTTTGGACATGTTATCAGGAGAAACAAGTCCCTGGAAAAGGTCATCATGCTTGGTAAAGTCCAAGGTCAGGGAGAAACACAAAGACCATCCAGGAGAGGGGTTGTAGACACAGCGGGTGCAGTCGCAGTTTCAACATAGCAATAAGTGTGGGGCTGGTGCAGGCGCAGATGGTGCTTTGTTCAGGGTTTTGTTGTCTGTGATGTCACCATGAGTTCCTGACACCAACCACAAAGGCTTCTTCAGGCTTCTTCCAGGAGCCCATCGAATTCACATTCTTTCCCATTCCCTTCCCAGTCCCTCACCCACGTGTCCTGACATCACCTAGCAAGTAGACTACTGGCCCTGGAATCCTATTTCAGAATGTACTTCTGGGGAGACCCAAACCAGGACAGGTAGATAATGAAATCAGCTTAGTGGATCTTTGTCTTAGTTCTCTGGTGCAGCTACAGCAGAAATGCTACCAGGGAGTTGCTGTAGCAAACAGAAATTTATTTTCTCAGAGTTTAGTTGGCGAGAAGTCTGAATTCTAGATGCCAGTTCTAGAGGAAGGTCCTGGTCTCCTTTCAACATCTGTGAGCCCGACATTCAATGGAGAGCTCCATGTGGATTGACATCAGCCTTCCTGAGTCTAGGAGGTTCTCAGTGCAGGGATCTGAGATCCAAAGAATATATTCTGCTTCCATTTCTTCTTTCTTGATAAGGGTCAACTCCCTTCCCTCTGCTCATAATGCTTTCCTTTTTCTATGACAAGATAAGGTGTGCTTCCAGCTAGGACTTACAGAGCTGAAAGTCTCTTTAGTCTCCTGACTAAAGATACAACCCATCCTAATCCTGCCTTAGTAACAGACGGAGGTTAGAATTTATATTCACAACTCAGAGGATAATTACATCAATTTATGAAATGGAGAACATCCATAGACTACTGCCAGCCATGGCCTAGTCAAGCTGACACATATTTCAGGGAACACAAAGTCATGACAGTCTTGATCAGTCCATTAGTAAAATTCACATAGAATAAATTAGGGAATAACAGTGCATTCTAGGTCATTTTTTTTAATCTAGGAGTATGTCCTGGGTCATATAAAAATGTATCTTTTAACAAAACATTAGGGAAAACTCTGCTCTAAAGACTTTTCATCATATTTTTCATCCATTGCTAACAAGTGACCTTTGGGGGGGGGGGCAGGAAATGTCTTCTAAAACAAGAGACCATAAAGCAACATCTGATTTCCTGGAGAGCTCTTTGAAAAGCCCATTTTGAGGGAGGGGGGAAAAAGAGAGTCTTTGAAGTTTGATTCACAGAGTACTATACAAAAAAATTTTGAGACATTGTCCATCATTTACTTTAAAAACATTACAGAATCAGATATTGCCTGGGGTGCTCATGATGAAGAGAAGGAGGCTGAATAAGTGGAGCACAGAACATTTTAAAGACTGTGAAAATATTTTGGATAGATTCTAGAAAGCAGACATGTCTTTCCAAACCCAAAGAATGACACAGCACCAGGAACCCTAATATAAGCAGCGAACTTTAGTCAGTAATAAAGTATCAATGTTGCTTCATCGATTTTAACCAATGTGCCCCAGTAATGCAAGTCTTCCCGCAGATTGTGACTCAGAGAGAGGCCCTCAGAAAACCAGGAGAAATGCACAAATGCCCCTGCGGGAGGCTGTGTATCTTTTTTGTTTGTAATGACAAAAGACTCTTTCAAAAACCGGAAACTTCCCCACACATTGTGTGAATGAAAAAGTAATGAACAATCCCCACCCACACCCACCCCCACTCAAGTAAATTAAGATGAAAAACTTTTCTAGTGCACTGTACTTGTGTAGTACACTGTGCTACAAGCCACCAGGCCAGTAGTTCAAAACCATCAAGCTATGTCAGGGAAGACAGATGCAGCCTTCTGCTCCTGGGAAGAATGACAGTCTCAGAACCTACAGGGGTAGCTCGCTCCTGGGTCCCTCAGAGTCAGGCCACTCAACGACAGTGAGTTGGAGTTCTCTTAAATGTGTGGCCATGGTATGAAAGCTCCTGATGCACTGTGTATTCAAGGAAACATACTCTCACTCACTTACTCTCTTCTTAGGCTGTAAATATTTAGGGAAGCACACCATCACATCAAAACCATGTGCTTTCACCAGCCTGTGTGATCACCAGGTATCCATAGGATCAGGTATCAGGCATCAAAGACCCAGAACAAAAGATCCTATCATTGTGAATTAGGGGGAGTGCAGAGCAGAAACCCAAAGCCCATCTGTATGCAATTGGACATCCCCCTACAGAAGGGTCACCGGGAGGAGACCAACCAGTCAGGGTGCAATATAGCAATGTTGGAACATACAGCTTTCCCCTAGTTCTTCAATGCTTTCTCACACCCCATTAAGACCCTAATTCTACCTTACAAATCTGGCTAGACCAGAGCATGTACATGGGTATGAAAAGAGCAAGAAACACAGGGAATCCAGGAGAGATAAACCCCTCAGTACCAATATTGAGAGTAGCCACACCAGGAGGGAGAGGCGAAGGTGGGGAAGAAGGGGGAAATCAATTGCAAGGATCCATGTATAACCCCTTCCCAGGGGGGTAGACAACAGAAAAGTGGGTGCAAGGGGACTTTGATCAATGTAAGACTGACAAAATAATAATTTATAAATTATCAAAGGTTCATGAGGAAGGGAGGATGGGGGGTGGGGATGAGAAGCTGAGCCAAGGGCTCAAGCAGAAAGAAAATGATGGTGGCAATAAATGTACAAATGCACTTGACACAATAGATGTATGGATTGTGATAAGAGCTGTACAAACCCCCAGTAAAATGATTTTTTAAAAAAACCCAAGTCCTTTAACCACTGCAACAGCAAGAGTCCTGGCATCCCAGCTGACAGTTACTTAATAGAAAGTGTGTGCCAAAGGGGACGAGGCCTCTCTGCAGTCTGTATACTTTTGTACAGTGTTCCTATGGTCCTAAAACTGTTCAGTAAATTAAAAATGTGGGGAAAAAACAACTTCATGGTAATATTCACGAAGACTAGGGTTGCTTTGGGTGGTCACTCGTTGGCCTGCTCACCCCAAGGTCAGAGGTTGGAAACCACCAGCCACACTGGAAGAGAGAAGAGGCTTTCTTCTTTTTTTAATCATTTTCCTGGGGGCTCATATAACTCTCATCACAATCCGTACATCCATCCATTGTATGGAAAGCACATTTGTACTTTTGTTGCCATCATCATTCTCCAAATACCCTTCTTCCACTCAGGTTCCCAGTTTCAGTTTCTCATATTCCCTCTGCCTCCCCACTCCCCCCCCCCACCAATGAATCCTTAGTAATCTACAAAATATCATTATTTTATCATATCGTACACTGCCCAATGTCTCCCTTCACCCACTTCCCAGTTGTCCATGCCCCAGGGAGGAGGGTATATGTAGATCCTTATAACTGGTTCCCCCTTTCTACCCCACTTTCCCCCCACCCTCCCGATGTAGCCACTCTTACCACTGGTCCTGAGGGACATTCTGTTCTGGGTTCCCCATTTTTCTGGCTCCAGTGTACATTCCCTGGTCTAGCCGAATTTTTAAGGTAGAATTGGGATCATGATAATGGGGGGAGGAAGCATGTAAGAACTAGAGGGAAAATGTATGTTTCATTGTGGCTATACTTACTGTACCCTGCCTGGCTTTCTAATTCTGTGAAGAATCCACCTCAGAACTTCACCAAGACCCTTCTTCTCTGTTCAGGAGGATGTGCTGGGACCTGAGATCAACTCAATGGCAGTGAAGGAAGGGGCTCCTCCTGCGCTGTGGACAAGACACGAGCTGCTAAGCACTGTGAGGTGCTTCCAACCCACCCGCACCTCTGCAGAGAGAAAGATGAGAAAGATGGGAGGATGTGCTCCCCTCCAGGAAACCTTGGGAGGAGTCGCAAAGACCGGATGGCAGGGGATTCACTTTTGAGGCTCGGTGTCCGAACAGGAGCCCACCTGCTCTGCTGCCTCAAGCCATCCTCGCGTTCTGAGAGGTGAAGGGGGCTGACCCTCACCCGTTATGCATTCCCATCAAGTCTACTCCAAGCCGGAGGGACCAAGTGCACAAACGCAAACATCGCCTGGTCTCGCCATTGTTCTTATGTTTGCTCTGACTGTTGCCGCCGCTGGGTCCATCCAGCAAATGCAAGGTCTTTCTGTTTCTCCACGCTCTCTATGGGCTTCTCCAGGGCTTGATCTCTCCTGACTGCATGTGCCAAGTTTGTACGACGACACTTCTTAGGACAACTCAGGAGGAAAATTAAGTTAATGCCGCCGCTCTCAAATGAAATGCAGCGCTCACACTTAAAACTGGTGGGGAATGTTCGTGATCTTGTTTATGAATTCCAGGGATGGGGACTTGGGGAAAACAGGGAGGCAGTTTTGAAGTTACTCCTTTACTCTAACACCCAAGACCACGGGGAGCATTTGGCCCGTGGGCACACAGACCCGTTTCTCACCCACAGAGTTACCTACTCCGTGCCAGGAGAAATCAGCTCTGGGTCACTGAGATGTCTGAATGTCTGCACTGGTCAGGGCGAGGCACGGAGGGCAAGGCGATCCCCAAGAGCTGGAAGAGGCGGGTCAGCGCGGACCAGGTGTCGAGCAGGACCGGCTGGGGGCGATCGGTGCACAAACTATCGGTCCTCGGGTCACACCGCCCCGGGGTGTGGTTCCCCGCGACTGGCCGGGCGGGAGGGGGCGGGGCGGCGCCTATAAAGCGCAGGCAGGCCAGGCCGGCTCAGAGGCGCTCCTGCCGTCGCCACTGCCCCCCGCCATGGAGAGGCCGTCCAGGCACCTCCTGCTCCTCGGCTCCGCGGGGCTGCTGCTCCTGCTCCTGCCGCTCTCCTCTTCGGAAACCTGCGGCCCCTGCCAGCCGGCCAAGTGCCCGCCCCTGCCCCCGGGGGGCTGCGTGCTGGGCGAGACCAGGGACGTGTGCCGCTGCTGCCCGATGTGCGCCCGCGGCGAGGGCGAACCGTGCGGGGGCAACGGCCTGGACCGCGGCTACTGCGGGGTCGGCCTGGAGTGCGCGCGGATCCGCAAGAGGCGCAAGAGCAAAGGCGGGGCGCTCGCCCCCGGCACCCCGGACCAAGGCGTGTGCCAGTGCAAGAGCCGCTACCCGGTGTGCGGCAGCGACGGCACCACCTACGGCAACGCGTGCCAGCTGCGCACCGCCAGCCTGAAGGCCGAGCAGAAGGGGCGGAGTGGCATCACCCAGGTCAGCAAAGGCCCCTGCGAACAAGGTGGGCACCAGCGCCTCGCTCCCGATCCCACCCCTTGCGCCCGCGAGCGCCGCTGCGCACCCCAGGCCTGGGCTGGTACCCGCAGCGCTCCCGCCTGCCTGGGGGCGGGGGGCGGGGGTGCCGCATGCACACGCACCGCCCCCCCAACCTTCCATCCCACCCACCCCACGGGAAAGGCCGGAGTGGGGGAGTCAGCGGTTGCAGGGATGCCTGCGGGGGTGGGGATGGGGGGTGCCGGCGCCGCCCCGTCTGGTTTCCAGGTTTTATTGGGGCAAAGGGGTTCATGAGCCAACAAGGGGGCCCGGGCAGCGCAGCGTGTCTATATAGGAAAGGTGGTCCAGTCCCTCCAACCCCCGCAGCCCAAGACGCCCTGAGGTCCTGTCCCGCTGCCTGCGAAATCAAGTCCCAAGACCTGCACCCTGGGGGCTCTCAGGGGGTCCCTTTCTGTCCCGTGTCAGCTTGCCTGGAATGCGTGGACGTGGACAGAATGCACAGAAGGGAAGCCACACAGTGGGGCGAGAGCAAGGCCAGGAGAAGTTTGAAATCCTAAGTGAGGACTTGGAGAAAAATTGTTAGCCACGTTTTATTGGCTCGGTTGTAATTTCAAACGTAGAATTTCCTGATCTCTTCAATAGGAAAATAAATCAGTCCTAGGGGGCGTGGCGGCTGTGGAGGTAGGGACAGGTTCTGAGACAGACATCTGGCTAGTTAATTTGTGGGCAGAAATGCACCCCGAACTCTTTGGAGAGCATTTTGACGATAAAGCTTGTGTGGGGAATGCTATGCTTATGTTGTTTTTCTTTTTCTGGTTGAATTTTTCTTGTCTTTTACTCCCCCCACCACCCTCCATCATTGGCCCCCCGTCTGTACTGTTCCACAAGAATGCCTTTGAGATGAGAAGTTTTTTTGTAAATGTAATTTATTCCAAACAGGTTCAAGCTTGCTAAAAGTGAGATGGGGACAGGAGTAACATCCAGACTTGTTTCAGTTTGGGGTTTTTTGTTTTTTTGTTTTTTTGTTTTTCAAAAAAGACATTTTAATTCTAATGCCTGAAATAACATTTTGCGTGGGCAGTAGTTCCAAAGAAAAGTGAGAAGTCTCTCCCCTGGCCCAAGCAAGGTAGGAAAGAAAGTGGGGGGAGGGGAGGAATTTTGTGGAGAAGAGATTCCTTTTAACACAGCTCAACGTTTCTACAAGCATTCCAAATAGTTACTATTTCTTTAGAGTTTCCTCCCCATAAACCCTATGTAAGTAAATGGCCTGTCACCAATTTCAAAAGTTAGTATTGGGCACCTTAAATTGTGCAACTATTTATTATTAACTATTATTATTATTATTAATAGCTGTCTATTACTATTACCTTAAACTTACAAAACCACACCCCAAATAATCCACATGTTTTTATAACCAGTCATTGGTCTTTTGGATCCAATTGATCAGTCAGCTCAAACTGTGCATCATTTAAGAATCTCGTTCCAAATATCGTGATTGTTCTTAGAAGCTTTGGGGGTGGGCTTACTTAAAATCACTGACATTGGCTTAACAGAGCCAAGGTAAACTCAGTGACTCAGGGCTGTGGTCACCTTGTATGGTGTCCCTAAGTTGGGTCCTCTTTGATTTTTTGCTGCTTCAACTCTGAAACCACAAGATGGGTATGACATAATGAGCCCAGCTAGGCATCCTGAACCCGTCTGGGGAATTTTAGTCAGTCATGCCTTTAGGCCCCAACTTCTATGGAACGCAAGACCCTTGAAAGGGGCACACCTGACTTGTTCTTTCTGTTTGGAAATATCCTAGGAAAAGCCTTTTGGTTTTATCTGCTTTCAATTAAAAATCCCCTTCTGAATCTGGCTTGAGTTCCTGGCAGCTCCCTGTTGATGTACCGGTGTAACCGTTGTTGAATTACTTGCAGCAATATTTGACTTGCATGTGCTATGAATGGCATTTTTGGTTAATTTACACACTCTGTTGTGTACCTTTCTTTAGAATGTGCACAAATCTGGATGTCTTCCAGCCAGTAGGCAAGGCAGCCTTCTTGCAAGTTTCATGACATAAACAAGTACTTCATCACCTGGTGGAGATACTTTCCTTGGTGTTCCATCGACTCTAATGCTTTCAGTACAGTTCGGACTTCCTTCCGCAGCCTTGGTTCTACCTCGTGTGTGATGGTGGAATGTTGGCTGGTTCTTTTTGACGGCAATCCTATGTATTCATTCCTTCTTCTTTTAATGTTTTCTGTTTTATTCAATATTTTGCCCGTAGAACCTTTCACTATTACAACTTAGGAGGCTTGAATTTTTGCTTGACTTCTTTCAGTTTGAGATGTGCTGAATGCGGTCTTCCTTTTTGGTTTTATAACTCTAAGTCTTTGTACATTTCATTAAGATATTTCATTTTTTCTGGCGCTTTCCTTTGAAAATTTCTGTCCAGCTCTTTGACACGATTCTTTCTCCCACTTGCCTTACCTGTTCTTTGACTCAGAGCAAGGGTTGGAGGGCCTGAGAAAGGAGATGGGCAGACACAGGGAGGTTGATATTCTAGAAAGAGGGGGAGGGAGCTAGTGAGGGTTTTCCTCGAGGGTGGAAATTCTACTTGTGCTTTTAAAAAGTCGGTCTGAGAACAGAATGGTCAGAGATACCCCACAGAAAACAGCCCCCAGCATCCTGGGAAGAGATGCTTGGCTCCGTCTACGCAAGCCCTTTAGATGGTAGCAGTGTGAGGAGTCTGCACGCCTCGCGGGTCCCAGTGCGCTGTGTGAAAAGTCCTCCCTGGGAGGCTGGGGAGGCCTTCTGCTCCTAGAGGTGGCGGAGTCTCAGAAACTCACACGGGCAGCTTTACCTGCCTTACGGCGTCTCTGTGAGTCTGACCCAACTCAACGGCAGTGAGTTTGAGTTCAGTTGTGAGCCTTTGGCACGGTTTTGAGACTGTAAACTTTCATGGCAGCAGACAGCCTCATCCTTCTCCCTTGGAGCCTCTGGTGGCTTTGAACTGCTGACCTTGTGGTTAGCATCCCGCTTGATCCATGACTCCACCCATCTGACCAGAATGTTTTTCCCCCCCTGTCCTCAGGTGCCCTTCCTCATAGAAGCTTCTGGGAAGCCAGGTGGATTGCTGATTCTTTCTCTTCACCTTCCCTAGTTTTAACCGCTGTTTAAAGAAAGATCTGGACAGCTAGAGCAGTTTAAAAAAAGAAGACAGGCAACCTTGAAAGGGGGATTTGGGGAGAATCAACCGAAGATTGAGTAATATTTCTTCATTGTTTGTATGGTTGATTTTAAATGGAAGGTATCTAACCAGCCATTCTACAATCCTTCTGGAGAAGAAATCAAAGGGATTGGAATTAAGTGGCCGTGCCATTTTGAGCCCACACCAAGAAGAAGGTGCCCAGAAAACGGTGGAAAGTGGTGATGCGCTCGGGGGAAGTCAGAGGTCTCTGGTAGGGAGGATCTTTTGGCGAGCTGTGCAGTGACTGAGGGAGGAAGAAGCCTGGGAGAGGATTTGCTAACTTGTACTGTCTTTCATCGTCTGGAGTCCTGAGAGAGAATGATTAAGCTGAATAAGCACTGATTGAACTCCTTAAATATGATTTCCATTCCATCCCTAGAGGCTGCCCTCAGGGTCCTGCCTTCTGGATGAAGCTGCCTTATAAGGCTGTCGTGGGGACAAACACTGTTGGGTAGAGTCCAAGGCCAGCCGACCTCCCCTCCTTCCTCATTCCTCCCACAGTGGATAAGATTGTGGAACTAACTTCACCTCAAGCTACCCCAAAAATGATCTGACCTCATCTGTGATTTTAATTGTGAGACAAATAGCATCTTGTTTTTAGTTACTGTTCCAACTGAAGCTCTGAGGGGGAAATAAATTTAGGAAAAAAAATTAAAGGAAGCTCTGAACTATTTATTGTCCAGAGTACTTTTAGGATGGGGAATAAATTGTAATTTAAGGGTGTTTAAATTGGGGAGGGGCACAGAGAGAAAGCTTTGATAGAGAAGGGGACTTTGGAAAATGTTTCTGTTAATCAGTTCAGCCTTGGAGAAGCCTCATGAATGTCAGAATCGAGCTCTGCTCTGAATGTTTTCAATGGCTGTTTTTTGGTTTGGTTTTGTTGGTTTTTTAGAGGGACATTGCCAGGTCTTTCTTCCAAAGCACCTGTGAGTGCATTTAAACCTCAAACCTTTCAGATAGCAGGCAAGTGTGTTAAATATTCATACCAGCCAAGGACACAGACGATAGATAGATAGATAGATAGATAGATAGATAGATAGATAGATAGATAGATAGATAGATAGATAGTCTACTTATTTTAAGGTGTCCTGGCCTGGTTGTGGAATGCACTGCACATGGGCTGTTAAATGCAAGGTTAGTACTGTGAGCCCATCTGCTACTCCACAGGACAAAAGTGAGGCTTTCTAATCAGTGAAGCTTACACTCTGTACACTGGTACAGATAGGAATTGGGAACACGGGGAATCCAGGACAGATGATGCCTTTAGGAACAGTGGTAAGAGTGGCGATACTGGAAGGGTGGAGGGAAGGTGGAGCAGAAATAGGCAACTGGTCCTAAGAATCTACATATAATCTCCTCCCAGGGAGGAGTGGGTGAAGGGAGACATCAGACAGTGTGAGATATGACAAAATGATGATAATTTATACATTATGACAAAATGATGATAATTTATACATTATTGAGGGTTCATGAGGAGGAATGTGGGAGGGAGGAGAAAAATGGGGAGCTGATACCAAGAGCTCAAGTAGAAAGTGTCTTGAGAATGGTTAGGGCAACAAATGTAAAATGTGCTTGGCACACATGGATGGATGTACAGATTGTGATAAGAGTTGTACAAGCCCACAATAAAATGATTTTTTTTAATAAAAAGATTTACATTCTCAGAAGCCCATTCTCAGTCTCCTGCAAGTCACAATGGACTCAGTGGCAGTAAAGTTTTGTTTGTTTGTCTGTCTGATTGTGGGCTTGTTGAGTGCTTTCACTCCTCAGGAGTGTGGGCAAGGGGTGAACAGAGTGTGGCCACAACTCTCCAAGCAGAGCCTCCTGGCCTTTCCTGTGGGGATTTTCCACAACAATCTCAGCACCCCAACACCCGCTCCAGCATCTACCTGGGAGAAAGCTGGGCGTGCAGGAGCTAACACTATGGGAGGGAAGTCTGTTTATTTTTAACTTCCAATGGCTATGTCAAATAGTTGACCCCTGTTTTCCTCCCAGGTTTGAATTAACGGCCCAAGGACCGGAGCCTTAGAAAAAGCTAATCTGTCACAGTGACTGGGTCATTCTACAGAGGGAAGCAGAATGAGGTCCTGTGACTATCAGGGTGTGACTATCAGAGTGCTCAGCACCCACCACCCCCTGAACCCCTCTTCTAGGTGCAGCATAGTGGAGAGAGGAGGGTTCTGGGAAGTCCAGGGAGGTGCAGCTGTTCCTCAAAGCAGGCCAGTTGCGTCGAAACTTTGTGTCTGGAACATAAGGAAAGTTCAGATCGGGTCAGGCGGATGGACCTAGTGACCCAGTGAGGACAGAGCCCTTCCGAGGGGCCGGAAAAACTGTCCTAACTGCATGGTAACAGGGACAGGGAGCATTTTCACCATACCTACCTCCTCCTCAACCTGCCAACTCTCTCGTTAGCCAACAGCGTGCATGTCTGACAAGAGGCAGTGTCCACTCTCTCATTTGCCCATTCGCGATGCAGTGTCTGATGAGGTGAGTTAGGAATCGGGGATGCGGCCCTGAGCAAGCCTACAGGATGGGGTAACACTGCCCAAAGGGGGTTCCCGAGACTGAACCTATTTACCAGAGTAAAAAAAGACTCTTTCTCTCTCTACCTTGGAGCCAAACCCTTGGATGTGAACTCATTTTAGAAAGTCTTTCATTAACTTATTGGGCCTATATTTTATTTTTTATGAGTTAAGGGGGGAGGGGGGGTAGGTGATAAATCTGCCCAGCCAACTAATACCAGAGGAAAGCCAGACTCCGATATAATTTCACAGGTTTGAATATGCGCAGTTATACGGCAAAAATTATTAATTATTATAGTAAAGTCAGAGAGAGCATGAGAAAGAGAGAAATAAGAGAGTCAGACATATTTCATGACATCATGCTCACCTCAACCCCGTCTGGTGGGCCACATGGAGAGTGGATAAGGTGAGGGAGGTGAGGACATGGGGGACAGGAATCAGGGAGGAGAAAGACAGGGAGACAGTGCTGCTTTTTTCTGCCTAAGCCCTATATGCTCTTTAGAGCCACGCTAGGCCCCTCAATAGAGGTAAAGGCACAACACCACACAAAGGGTTATGCTATAGGTACGTGCTATAGGAGAGGGAAGTATCTGAGTCCCATGTGCAAGAGCAGACCCCAGACTCCTGGATGTGGCTAAGCAGGTTAGATTTGTTTAGAGATCAATTAACAGTAGCATGTGAATTCTGCCTGTGGTGGTTAATGACTTCCAAGGGAAAGTACTAAGTTCATCTCACAAATTAACTGGAGGGATGGTAGCAGAGTAGTTATGTTTCTGTCTACATTCCCTGAGCGCTGTCTGGAATCTGTCCTTCAGATCAGAAATCTGAAGGACAATTAGAAATTGTCCCATTACAAATCAGAGCTCTTCTCTTCGGTGCAGTGGTTTGCTGGGGAGAGATATGCCCAAGCGAGGCCTCTCGGAGCAGACCGTCTATGTGTGCAGTTTGATCGGTTGCCAGGCCCAGCTGGGAGCTCTGAGGAGGGCGGGGGAGGAGAAACACCACTCCAGGAACTGACAGCCTGATCAAGCCTCCCGCCGTCACCTGTGGTTTTAATCCTGTGTGCGGACGGTGACCCACGGCCCGGCCCGGCTCCCCACTCGATTTTCCCCACTTGGATAATAATAATATTTATCCTACAGCTGAGGGGGATGGGTCCCTATGGGGTACCCTCTTAAGAGAATTTGTGTTTGAAGAAGCAAAAGGTTAGGGAGTGAAGTGCATTTTTACTACACGAATCCACTAGGTGACAGACTGCAGGAGGAAAATTCACATGGGGAGGTTGACAGCTCAGGAAAGCACTATCCATTTGGACTTACTAGGAGGGGAAGAGAGAAAGGAGAAAGGGAGAGCACGTTTTAATCTGAAATGCAGCTGACCGCTCACCCTGATCATGCATGCTGTTTTTCTGGAAGAAGCCAAGTCCTCAGCTTCACCAGATCTCTGCCCGCTCCTCTCAGCCCACCCCCACCCCCACTGAGGCCGCCTCAGAGCCATTTACATCAGCACCGATGAACAAGCCAGGGCCAAGTGGTTGGTTAAGCGGGGGTCGGAAAACTTTAGATCCAACATCTACTCTGCTCTTTCCGGCCTGAGCCCAGGCTGTGGAGAAACATGTATCAAGACATCCACCTCCTGGAACATTCGAAAGGTTCTGAACGAGACCACACAGGCATGAGGCTGCAGGAATTTGTCAGGAGGGCCCAAGCCTGCAGGCTGCAAAGTCCACTCCTTCTCCGTGGGAGCTCTCAGAACTTCTCCTCTGCTCGGTGCACAGACATCCCAAAGTGAATTTCAAAAGCAGCTGCAGCAATTACCCTGCATCCCTGGCTTCCAAAAGACCCCCAGCCCCTTAGGAAGCCTTAAAGCGTTTGATGGAGAATAAAATGCCTACGCAGGGGTGATGCAAAGGGGCTCATGCCGCGCGGCTGCTTGTTAGAGACCCTGGGCCCTGCTGCAGAAGGCAAAGTGAGGATTAAGTTTACTTTCCCTGCCAGGGGCCAGGCAGAGCCAGAGATCAAAATGCTGCCCTGGCTTTTGACAGACCAGACCTGGGGGGTGGGGGCCAGACCCTCTGTTCTCCGGGGTGCCTCGGATCAGACACGCAGGGCAGGAAGGGGATGCTGATGTTGCTGGTGCAGAGCTCTTTCTGCACCTGACAGCCTTTGAAGCGTAGGCAGACGGTAACTGCTGGGGCAGAGACAGGCGGGTTCCAGACCCACTGGTGGTTTTTCAGGAAAGTCAGCCCACCCCCACCCCACCAGTTCTCCCCAAAGAGGTCTACTAATCCAAGAACACGCTTTGCACTGGCTCTGCCTGGTCTGTTATGCTGCTTTTTTACCTGGCGGCCTGAGCTCAAAGAGGTGTGTTTTCTGGGCACCCGCCCCCCTTCCCAGTCCTTGCTCTGGTTTACAGAGGGGCCTGCAGCTTTATCCTGGTGAGCTTTGATCCAGTACAACCCCACCACCACCACCACCACCACCACTCAATCCCAGACTGGGGCACTGCTGTCTCAGGCAGTTCCCCCACTCCGACTAGGGACAGACAGATTGAACAAAGGCTTGATTACACTGCCACCTCTGAGAGACGCCCAGAAGCCCCGTTCCAAATCGTTCAGAAGAGATGGTTCTCCTTCCTCTCCTGTATCTCAAGATGCAGACTTGTCATTTGTCCGAGGCGGTCTGCTCCCATGAAGAGCTGCAGGCTGGGAAACCGGAGGGGGCAGTGCTACTCGCAGAGGGTGTCTTGTCTGTGGCGCTGAAGAGACTCGATGACCCTGGTGGGTTTGACTTTAGCAGGCTGATGTCTGACTCTGAGCCATCTGAACACAACCGTGCTTCAGGCATCTCCCGTCTAAATTCAAAACCTCTGTTTGGATCCATGCAAACCAAGCTATAAACATATCCCTGGAAACTTCCCTTTGCCCTTGCGCTTGGTTTCTTCACTTCTGTCCCAACGCTAATTGTTCTCAGAGTCCAAATGCAGACCGCATCATGGGAACCATCCCCGGGGCTGGCAGAACATCTTGCTTTGCCACATGGAATATTTCCACTTACGTGCCAGGCCACCCCCCCCCCCCACCCTGCTTGCTAATAGTGCCGTTTGGGTTGTAGGATTGTTTTGAATCAAGGAGATTCTCAAATGCAGCCATTCTGGACCTGTGTCTTCCCAACATATTCCACCAGCATTTTATAGACAGGAAATGCTCAATTGTTGGTTGGTTCTGCCAGTGAGTCAAGAGACTTCTTGAAAGTTCAAAGCAGTTTAAATGCAGAACATTTCTCATGTGGGCAAGTCAAATTCTCCAACAGGGTAGAATCTGAGACAGGCTTGAGAGGCAAAAACCCAGCCCAGAACTGTATTACTCTACAGCTGCAAATTTAGAAGCCTGTCACAGGGCAACTGGAAGGAGGAGTGCTGGGGGGCGGGGCGGGGGGAGAGGGGGTTGCTGTCAGGCCTGAAGATTTCCTAGGGCTGCTGAGGAAACTTCTGATAAGCGTCTAGACACAGGTCCCCTTAGGAACATTCTTTCCATAGCTTCAGCTTAATCACAGAGAAAAGCATTCGCTTTGTTTGGGGCTTAAGCCTCAGAGTTGCCAGGGAGCAAAGTGAGCGCTGAGATGCCGTCTTACCTGGGTTACTCATTCTGGTATGAGTCAGGCAACTCAATTTTTGAAAGTCTCCCACAGTTCGTTTTTCAGAAATTGTTTTATGACTTGGAGGTTTGGGCTCCCAAGGGAAATGTGAACCATAATCATAGAGATTGGCAGAGAGAATGAATACCTGGTGCCCATTTGGTACATATTGGATTGTACCCTGGGCATTTAGGGGTTTTGTGTGTGTGTCTTATGATATTTTTTATTGGAGTATTCTATCTGACAGTACACAAAAATTGCTTTCACCATGTAACGGTGAAATATCAACTCTCCCATCTCCCGGGAGTCAATAATGACCTTTCCAATTAGCTCAGGTGATTAAAGTCATGGGTAAAAGGCAGGATCAAGTGAGACTTTGTTAGCACTTAGGACCCATCCTCATAAACAAAGACCACCCCGAAGGGCAAACTCCAGAAGCGGTTCGGCCAAACCCCACACAGGACAGCAAAGGGAAGGCGCTGCACAAATGGGGGGCAGGTAGAAGGGAGGTGACAACATGGCCGGCATCACTAAGCATCTGGAAGGTGTTTGGTGATCTTGTGCCAGGAACAGAGACTGCTTCAAAAGGACCAAGCTCCTCAGGAAAAGATCACCCAGGCTTGATAATCTTCTCCCCAGGACCCTGCCGTCCCCTTCTGCACAAGCAAGAACATCAAGGAGTCCTGGGACTCAGTCTAGAACGATCTGGAAGCTCTCTGACAAATTCCAGCTATACCATGTGGCTCTTGGTTTCCCATCCCTCCTTTGCTTCTTCCTTTTGCGACCCTTACCTGTGAATTCTCTGCTTCCTTTTTTGGCTTTTACACAGCTGTGGCAGGCGGTCGTTTTGGCAATCTTCATAGCTAGCTCTCAAGCAGTCCCTCGAAGCCCCTTGGCCTTCTCAGTTTCGCACTCCTCCACAGCCTGGTCGACACTTCTCTTCAGACCTGCCTTGTCCACCTCTGTCTCTTGCTCAGGGGGATCACTGACAACAGAATACTGAGTGAGCTTCTACTGAGGGGGGACAGGGACAGGCGGCATGCTGTTCACCTTGAGCTGCTTCTTCATGCTTTCCTGAACCTCGCCCAGCGTGTCGCCTCTTTTCCTGGGGTTCTTCAGGTTGAGCTTTTCTGTTCTGTATGCTTTTTCTGCAGTTCTTGAAATGTATTCCACATAGTTAAGGAGTTCCAGAAGGACACTCTTTCTCTGCATGTATGTTGGCCTTGGCGTCTGTCTTTGGTCCATCTGCTGGTCACTCTGAGATTGGGGGATTGCTAGTCATCCTGTAAGTGAAGTTGGACGATGGGGGGCACTGGGGGGCATGGGGGGAGACTTCTTCAGAATTGGAGTCAGCATCACTGTCCTTTAGGCCCAGAGGACGTTACCCGCTCCACATCTGGGCCTTCAGGAACCCGTCTCCCAGTAGGTATCTTCAGACCCCCTTTTGGGGGGGTGAGGGGAACTCTGCATTAATCCCTGTGTGCCATCTGTTCCTCCCACATGTTGCATCAACTTAACAGGAACTCGTGTTTAATATCTAAAGGTTTACCTAAATTAAGTCTATCTAAACTCAGGCAAGCCCCGATGTCAGTGGACTGTTTGCGCTCGGCTGAGAAGGGATAGCCTCCCCCACCAGGCATGGAGGGGAGAGGAGGAGGCTGGAGAGGGGTCAAGGGGAGGAAGACAGCTAGAGCTCTCCCAGGTTGGCTGTCCAGCACCAACCTCTCAATGGACATTGACAGACCCCTGGGACTCCATGTCCTCCCCTGTCATGCCACCTAATGTAGCGTCTTCTGCACCCTGACTGCACGCCACCCCGTCTAGTGCCACGCCCAGAAAGTCCGATTCAATTACAGGGTGGCTCACACATGTAAATCATGTAACTCTGACGGAATGGGCAGTATATAGATGAATTAGTGATGACATTCTGGAATGGAAAAAGAACGAATCTTTTATTTACTAAAAATTTAGCTCAGAATAGAATTTGGTCCACAATCATCTTAAAGATTGTGCTTCAATATCTTGGTGTAAAGGCTAAGGAGAAAATAGGCAATGAATTCGCCTCATTCTACCTTCGTCCCCTGACAAGTGTTCAAAGGCCAAAGCTGAAGTCGTTGCGATAAATTCACGAAGCTACAGGGGAACTTTGTTTGTTGCTCCTCAGTGACCCTCACCCCCACTATACCCTTCCCACCCCATCAAGATGTGCACTCTGTGGACCAACTGCACTGGTTTCAAATGCTAGACTTGCAGAGTCCTACGAAATGCATTTCACTTCCATTGCTCCCCAGTTTGTCCTGAGAGAAAGAAAAAAATTAATTTCTTTTTAAATTTTTTAATTACTGACCTCTAGTGGTTGTGGAAGCTACCCAGCACTGCTCCTGAGAGCCGCCGCTGGATTTGAACCGCCAAGCCTGCAGGCCACAGTCCCGCACTCAACCACTTGGGGCTCAGCCCCAATTAATTTCCTTTTTAATAAAGTTTTTTGTTATTAGAAAACATGGGAAATTTGCAGAATTCCATAAGATTACTTTTATGTTCCATTTCCCATTTTATTCTATTATAGTCTTTTACCCAACATACTACATAATTATTTTGATCATGCTACAGATCTGTATATAGCTGGCTTTTGTTTCTAATAGATTCTGTGTTTAAAGCATTTCTGTAAATATTGTCCCTACATGTGGCATAATCATTTGACTGCACCATAATCCATTCATTTTATCTTTTACTCATTCATATCATCTTTCTTCCTTGTTTAAAATAGATTCAAAATTGGAATTACTGATTCACTGGCATAAACATTTAAACTCTTCTTCATGCATGTTGACATTGATAAATTAGTTTTAAAATCAGCCTCTTCTAAACAGCTGGCATGGCAGTTGTCTCAGCAGGCTGCTAACCACAAAGTGAGCAGTTCAAAACCACCAGCCACTCCAAGGGGGAAAAACGAGGCTTTCTATGCCGTAAACACGTAGTCTCAAAAACTCATGGTGAGGGCAGTTCTACTCTGTCCTCTGTCAGGCCACACAGAGTCAGAGCCTGCTCAAGGGCAGGGAGGTTTTGGAAACAACTAGAGTGAGGAGAGGGCAGAGGTGGTTCAGTGGTAGAATCTCATCTTCCCTGTGGGAAACCCAGGTCTGGTTTCCAGCAATTATACGTGAAGAGTCATCACCACCCATCAGTCAGCGCTGCTGTGATGTTGCACAGGCTTCAGCAGAGCTTCCAGACTATGAAAGACTAGGAAGAAAGGTCTGGATGTCTGCTCATGAAAATCACCTAATGAAAGCCCAAGGGTCACAATGATAAAACTGTGTTGTGTGTGAGTCTATCTTGAGTCAAGGAGCCACTCACTGCACCTGACAATAGCCACAAGTATATACACTTTCCTTTTTGAAAAAAGAAAAAAATTCCAATGCCCAACAGAAAGTACTTTTCATTTTTCTTCAGATTTGGAATTAAGACTTGTGAGCCTCTCTCTTCACTGCTATAGAGATCCCTGAAGTTGGGTCTGGTTCAGATCAACTAGAATTCTTATAGCCAAAGCAGAAAGAATATACACTTGCTATAAGTGGTCTTTCCTGGAAGTCCAAGTTCCTTTAATCAAATTGGTAGAAATGGAAAGACTCTTCCTTTGTGCTTACTTGAGTTGGGTTTTTTTTTCTTTGTTTGTTTGTTTGTTTGTTTTGGAGGGCATCACTGCCCTCTGGTGGGAGTGGGAGGCTCAGCCTTGCTCCTGGAGAGGAGTTGGGGTTTATAAAAAGCATCTGTATTCCATTGGAATAACTGAGCTTCAGTTTGGGTCAGAACCGACTCAAGCCAATGGACTTATATTCAGCAGGAAATACCAGTAGCAAGAACTGCGGAGTCTGGAGATCTTGTCTGTCAGATCTTTTCACCAGAGATTGTGTGCTTCTACTCGACTGCAATGTGTGGTGTGGGTTCTTTAGGCTGGCTGTGAGTCCGAATGGACTCTCTGGCAGTGAGTGGAAAGGTTTATATCCAGTGATCCCCAGCAATAATTATTTTGATATAAATTTTGCCTATGGTTTGACCACATATTTTATCTCAGTTGGTGGGGTGTCCTGTTATTTTTCCATCTTCCTATGCTTAGTAAAACTTGAAGAGACTCTCTTTACATTTTACTGCACATGGCCTTGAAACCAACCCACTCTGAGCCATTCCAGAGGTAGGTAAGACCTGGCTTCTCCTTTCCCCTACCCTGTCAGCTCCACCACCTTCAACATGAGACTCCTCGGTAAATCAGTTGTCTGCTTTCTTGCAATTGTTGCACGGTGTCAAAGACGCATGTACAGAATGGAGACGCTGTGGGTAACAGTTCAAGCAAATACAATCGCTTAGTAGTTGAGAACTCCCCCCAAAAAGAATCATGTGGATGGCATGGGGTCTTCTCTGACTTCTTAAGGGGGAAGGTGAATCACTCCCCACATCATCAAGGCCAACTTCTATGAGGTCAGGGTCAGACATACCCACCCTCCAACCCTCCTACCAGTCTGACCCCAACAATCTCTCCCATGGCACACTCTATTCTTTAGCTGGGTTCAGTGGCAGACAACACTCATGATGGTGGAGTTTATTAAGCAACCTATGTTCCAAATGATCAGGATACACATTTTCTGACCCGAGAGTCTCTATTTAGCCATGTCCACAGGCAGGCCAGTCTCAAACATATGACCCTGTGGTGGTCATATGCTTATGTTAATTTCATGATTGAGATGTAGGGGTGGAGTCTAGCCTGTTAATCTGCCATTGAGTAGCCAATGAGGCCTCCGTTTGGACATGGCTTTCTCCTGAGACTTCTGGGAAATCTCATGATATTTCCCTCATGGAGATGAGAAGCTATCTCCCCAGTTGTTGGGAGTTAGTCTCAGACGATGAATTACAGACAAGACAAGATGGCAGTGTCCGAGCTGCTGCAGGAGCCGGAGGAGAAGCCACATGGCCTTGCCCTGATGGAACCAGACTGCTGAAGCTGGCAAAGCCATGAGGGGACCCCTGCCAGTGCCGGGACTCTGCACCCCCTGGCCTGTGACTTTGTGAGTCGGAAGGAGACATTATAGACTGGTATCGGGCATCTTGGAAATATCAGACTTATGACTTTGAACTGGACTGGGTTGGGATGTTCTCGCAATGTTCCGTTCCTTTTGTATATAAACCATTCCCTTATATCTATATGCGTGTCTATGAGTTTGTTCCTCTAGTCTACCCGGACTAACACAGGCCCGTTGCCCTCCGCCTTGGTTAGACAGTGTTATAAAGCTCCTTTGGATCTGGCAGCCACAGCCCAATGATACTCAACTCTTGCTCTCTGAGCCAGCAAACAGAACCCTTCAATTAAATGCCTGGAGGCACCTCACTCCACAAGCCAGCCTCCCACCCAAAGGCATTGTGCTTTACCTGCTCGGTGGCCTACGGAGTCCACTGCGCTGTCTCAGCTCTGCCGCTTGGTTCGACAGCTGCTCGTCAGTCACTCCGTGGTTGCTCCTCCGCTTACAGACTGGTCCTCGATCACAGAAACTCAGTGTGCAGGAATCTCTGGGTCCACAGGATGTGCTCTCTTCCTAGTCTTTCACCAGGGCCGGCAGTGAGCTCCCCTTTGCTGCTCTGAAGTGACTTGTGTGAGACCCAGCGGCATGGTGATTATAATTTACCCTGCTAGCAATCGCTCACAGCTGCATCATAGCATCCTACCACTCCCCTTCTCGTCCCAGACCTCCATTAGGAAAGAGCCATTGGTGGAAGTTGCAAAGACTGTGGCTCAAGCCTAACCACCCTGACTGCCACCGAGTCCAAGAGCTGTATTAAATAATCCACACTGCACATCCTTACCCAGGGGATGGGGATAGGAATGGAATGATGCCCAAATAACATAGCATAATGCAGTTGGTAAAGAACATCCACATACACAAAGATGTTCGTCACTTTTGTAATACGCACGAGGGCTTTGTGTCATGCGGCTGTTCGGTGCCCTTGAGTGCGTTCTTACCATAGGGACCCTGCACACGAACAACAGAGGAAACCGCTCTGTCCCGCGCCACCCTCACAGCCATTCTATGCATGAGCCATGGGTGCAGCCACTGTGTCCATCCATCTCGGTGAGGGCCTTCCCCTCTTTCACTGCTCCTTTCCCTACCCAACGTGATGTCCTTCTCCAGGGACTGGTCTCTCCTGCCATGTGTCCAAAGTATGTAAGATGAAGTCCCGCCAGCCTTGCCTCTGAAGAGCCTTGCCTGTTCTCACATCTTCCAAGACAGATGTGTTTGTCCTTTTGGCAGTCCATGGTACTTTCAATATTATCCTCCAGCGCAACTCAAGTGCACTGATTCCTCTGATGCCATGTCCACATTTCACAGGCACATGAGGCCATTCAAAATGCCCTGGCTTGGGATTTAGCTGCTGATACTGAACTTCACCATCGTCTCTTCCCGCAGATGCAGTCGATTTGGTTTCTGTATATTCCCCTGGGTCAAATGTATTGAACCTTACGTGACATGGTAAATGAGGCAACAACAGGCCAGAGAGGAGAGTTTGCAACCTGTCCGGTCTGGTCCAGCGCCCCACCCCACCCCCTGCTGGGCTCTTGCACATCCATCGCACGTGGATTGAACCAGAGTATACATTTTTAATGAGGTGGTTTAGGGTCTTGCTAACATGTAGATTCTGCCCACATGGTCGAAGCACATCCTCCCATATGATCACAAGGTGTCCATGGGATCAGGCATCTGAAAACCCAAAACAAACAACCATTTCGATGTGAGCAAGGAGGATCCGAGTGGAGAACCATAGTCCATCGTACAGAATTGGACATCCCCTCACAGAGGTGTCACAAGGAAGGAACAAGCCAGACAGAGTAAAGTACAGCACCGAGGAAACTCACAACATTCCTCTAGTTCTTTACGGCTTATACACACACACACACACACACACACACACACACTATCATGACCCCAGTTCTATCTTACAAATCTGGCTAGAGCATATATACACTGGTACAGATAAGAGTTATTGACACACAAAATCCAGGTCGGATAAATCCCTCAGGACCAATAATGAGAGTAGCGATACCATGGTGATAGGAGGGATATGGAGGGAGAAGCGGGAGAAAGGGGGAGCCCATCACAATGTTTGGTGTTCAACTGCCCCAGTCCCTGCCCCCAGGGGGGGACAAACAACAGAAACTTGGGTGAAGAGAAGCAGCAGACAGTGTAAGATATGAAAAATAAAAGTAATTTATAAATCATCAAGGGATCATAAGGGTGGGAGGGTGGGGGAGATAAGGGACAAAAGAGAAACTGATCCCAAAGGCTCAAGAAAATGTTCAGGAAATGATGATGGCAGCCTACATGCAAATGTGCTTGATACAATTGATATATGGATTGTTATAAGAGGTATAAGGAGGTCCAATAAAATGATGTATTGAAAGAGAGAAAGAAAATGTAGATTCTATTTCAGTATCCAAAATGGAACCAAAAGGAAGGAATTCAGAGCCCTACTGGGAACTTAGTTCAGCTGGGACAAAGAGAATGCAGAATTCAAGTGAACCTATGTGTCTGCAGGTTCAAATCCAACCACTGTTGTTCAATCGACTCAATGGCGGCCCCCTGGATCTCAGAACGGGGCTGTGTTCCCAGGGGCTTCAGTACCTGGTTTCTCTGAGGAAAGTCTCCAGAGCTTTCTTCTCCAGCACCTCCAGAAGCGAGGACTTGAACTTTCAACCTTCCAGTCAGCAGCAGAGCAGGTGAACTGTTCATAACCTTCCAAGGACTCCATCTAAACCCAGAGGAGTAGCACTGGATCTCTAAGCCTGTGAAACACAACTGAAAAACCAAGCCCAGGACCATTGAGTCCATCCTGAGATATAGCAACCCTCCAGGGATTCCGAGACTCACTCTTGACATGAGTAGAAGCCTCATCTTTCACCCACAGAGCAGATGCTGACTTTGAACTTGCTGGACTGGTGATTGGTGTCCCAGCAAATAACCCACACACCACCAGACCTCCTTGCTCAATGCGAGAGAGGCATGCTTCCACCTCTCAATCTGTGGGCTTCAGTTTTAGTGTTTCCTTCATTAAATTTCCTTTCGTGTTATTCTTGTGTGTTTCCAAAATCTTTATTTACTCTGATGGCAGTCAGCATGTGGCACTGCATCTGCTTGTGCTTGTCTTGTCAAACTAGGTCTGTTTTGAAGAAAACATCCAGAGAATTTAAGTTTGTTGTTGTTGTTGCTGCTGCTGTTTTTAAGTAAATTAGATTAATTTAAATTCCTGAGTTTGGCCGTGGTGGTTGTTGCCTACTGTAGCATGAGAAAACGAATCCCCAAGCATTGTGATGAACTTGCTTACTTACAGGTGGTCCCACTCCCAAAGAGGGCACACCACCTGGATCTGTGAGCCGCGCCGAAGAAAATAACGAATGTGCCCTTCAGTTTTCAGAGGAAAGTGTGAAATGATTATAAAATACAGCCAGATAAAAATCACTGGTTTTGCATTTCCTAAGACTGAAACATTTTCACTGGACAGAGTATGAGGAACTCTGTGAAGACCACATAAAGATCATTGGATTTAGGGACCCATAGAAGAAAGAGGCCACCACCTGTCTGCCAGACAGGTGTGATGATGACTGGCTTTGACTTCGAAGCTGGAAGCTGTGCCACTGGTGGCATAAATCCCAGCAGGACCACCCAAAGTACACAGATTTTATCAGACTTCTAGACTAAGGTAGAGGAGGAAGAAAGGCCTGACAAACTACTTACAAATATAACCCAAAGGAAACCATGTGGACCCCAGCAGGCTGATACAAGGTGAGAAGGTGGGAAGGCACTCACAAGGCACAATGCCCCCAGCAGGGGACTCAGACAGGCCAGTGATGGTGAAGACGGCACAGGCCTGCTTTCTAGTTCTAACTCTGTCATCAGCACATGGTAGAGACCCACAAGCTTCATCACAGTAGCCGGATTGATATTCCTAGGATTCACTGACCTGCTAGCCCAGCAGTTAGAGGTTCACTTCCTCTCCAAGGAGCCTTGGCAGAAAGGTCTGGCTGTCTCCTTGTACAGATCAGCCGGCCACCGAAAGTCCTGTGCAGTACAGTTCTACTCCAACACACGTGGGCCCGATGGGGGTTAGGGTTGACACGGGGCTCCTGGTGAATGCTTCGGGAAGACCCTCAGTGGTCCGTTCCTCTTCATTCTCCCAGCCCGTCTGTTTTATTTTTCTGCCAGCATGCACAGGCGGGTAGGCAGGGAGATCAGAGTGACTGGAGTGGTTTGGGGTATGGTATAGAAAAAGTGAGGTCCACAGTGACTGGTCTGCAGCTATTTTTCTGGTAACCATTGTGGCATTCCTCTGTGGGGAAAAAGTGTTACCCAATGGAATATCCCTCTTTCCCAGCACATTGGAAAGTGGGCATATGTGTGAAAAAGATTTTAAAATTTTTAATTAAAAATTTTTTAATAAAATAAATTAAAAATATTAAAAATAAAAAGTGAGGGCTGCTCTTGCCCAAGTTAATCCAGCATCTCTGCTTTCTTACTCTTAGAATTGACACAGTGCCCTCTTTCAACTATAAGGCTTTAAGCAAAGACGTTCTGGGCTCGCACACAGGGAGCCCAGGTGGCATAGTAGGTTATGCATTGGACTGTTAGCTGCCAAGGCAGCAGATCAAATCCACAGATACTCCATGAGAGAAAGACGAGGCTCTCTGCTCCCATAAAGATAGACAACCTCAAAACCCCAGAGGGGCAGCTTGACCGACTTATAGGGACTCGCTAGTTCAGAATGGGCTTGATGGCAATAGGTTTATTTTGGCTTTTGTCTTCTTACACAGGATTCGAGGCACTGAATATCACTCACCAAATTCTTCTCTGGGGGTGGGTGTTGTAAAAGTCAGTAAAAAAAATAAGAAGCCGACGACATGTTGTAGCATCTGAGTCCTTTCTATGCGTGGGGCCGATGGACTATCCATGGATCAAAGGACATTACTTAATCGCTTGGCCCCTCTGTTGACCCAAGTGTACAATGGAACTAGCAGGGCCTGTGAAAAAGGGATTGTGCGAATAGATGAGGTAATAGGCTTTCATGAAGCTCAGCTCACTGCCATCGAGTCAATTTTGACTCATGTCCTCGCAACAGGCCAGGGTAGTACTGCCCCGCGGGTGTCCAAGAGGGAAACTCTTTGCAGGAGGAGACAGCCTCCTCTTCCTCTCAGGTTGTCAAGCACTGTAACGCTCGACCCACGTGCAAAGTCATGTCCCTTTTGACGTCACTGGTGATTACAAGGAGCCTCAAATATGCCCAATCAGTTAACGACCTACTTATGTGCATCTGTGTGGAATGGTTACACTTAACTAGGTCATCCTGTTTCCATCTGGGCCACACGCATCCCTCCCAATCACTCCTGGCAAGTAGCGCCCAGGGATGACTAGGTTATATGTTAGCCAGAACCAGACATAATTAGGATGGAAATCTGCTGCTACAAGTTCATACCAGGCAAAATAGAAAGCACTTTGCAATTAGCATTCCTTTGAGAATGTTTGCTCTCCTCCTCCCTTTGCCCTTCATTAGTTGGTAATCAAGAGTTGGCTGTGTTCTCCAGACTAAAAGCTCATGTTGTATATTGACCTAGAAAAGTATTAGTCCAGGTAACGATGGCAACTTTTATGTTCTCCATCAATCACTTTAATTAGTACAAGAAAGCATCCCAGCTCCCTGCCAAAAGAAATCGGAATGGACAGAGACTTGTTCAGCAAGTCTGTGCGTGTCTCCACATGTCAGAGGCTGGCCTTGTGCTGTGGAGCAGAGAGCACCAACTCCTGGCTCCAGGAGCGTCTGCCTGTCTCCTGACGCAGACTGGCAGCAGCAAAGGTTGTCAATCTTCCTAGACTGAATCATCTTGAAATACGCTGACTCCGTGTTTCACAGTATAGGCAATACTGGCCCCCACCCCTACCCCAGGGAGTCAGGGCACCAGACAGCCCATTGCAGAAGCTGCACAAGAAGATACCTATACTTGATATGAGCGTCTTTTAAGTGCTGGGGGAAGGGGTGACTGGATTTCTTGGAGTTGTTTTGTTTTGTTTTGTCTTCCCCCTGATAAGAGGATGGGGATGCTGGTGATTATGCATTCAGTTGCTAACTGCAAAGTCAGCCATTCAAAACCACCAGATGCTCTGGGTCAGACAGACAGGACTTTCAACTCTCCAAGGAGTTAGTGTCTCCGAAAGTCATAGGACTGCTCTACCCTGGTCTATGGGAACCTATAGCTTAACTAGTTTAAAAACAGAACAAAACAAACAAAAAAAAACCCCACGAGCACTGTGTTGCTTTAAGGATAAGGTGACCAGACATCCCGCTTTTTGACAATTTGTCCCCGGTCCCGCAGTGTTTTAAAATTAAATAAATATATTACAATACTACTTTTGCATTCTATGAACATTTTTATCGCTCCATAAAAACCAAATTTTTAATCAAGAACACACACCCCCACCCCCGTTGATGATGCCCTGCTTAAAATCTGGTCCTTAAATTAAGGATCATTTACATAAGTCCCAAGTGGCCAGGGCCATGTGCAAGTCCAGATTCGAAGCTTTGGGGGCAGTGAGCTCACGTCACAAGGCAGGAAGCCCTCGGGGGAATGAGAAGCTATAGCCACAGTGTGGAGAACGTGGTCAGTGTCACTGACATACGTGCAAATACCCCTGAACTCACAGCTGTGAATATTCTCAACAAACAGCACAGAGAAAGCTCAACACCAATTGTGATCTTGGGGGAAAAAAATCACATCTACGAAAGACAGGCCAGGAAAGCATGCCTGGGGGAAAATAATAGTAATAACTATGTTCGCAAAACAGGTGCAAATAAAATCAGTTCAGGCGCATTAAGAATGTAATCCTGGAAATAGAGTGTTGGATTTCGAAAGCCTGATGATGGAGGTGGAGAAATCAGGAAGAGTTCACAAGGAAAGACAAAACTGTTTCAGGACCGGAGGCAAGCCTAGAAGAAATGCCTCCATCAATCACTACATGATGCCTTTAGAATTCTGGCTCAAAGGGGGAATAGCTTTAATGCAGTGGTTCTCAACCTGGGGGTCTCGGCCCCTTTGGGACCAAAGGGCCCTTTCACAGGAGTCACCCAATTCATAGCAGTATCAAAATTACAGTTATGAAGTAGCAACAAAATAATTTTATGGTTGGGGGGGCTCACCACAACATGAGGAACTGTATGAAAGGGTCCCAGCATTAGGAAGGTTGAGAACCATTGGTCTTCATGAAAAAGAAAAAAAAGAAAGAAACAACTTCTCGAATACACAAAGCCCATCCAAGGCATAGGTCACAGGAGCTAGCCGGAGAGCAGGCAGAGCCTAAAAACTACAACTCTAAGAAATGTTCTCAAAATACCAACAAAAAAAATGCTTTTAACATACTTTGAAAAGATCAGGCTGTCTACTTAAGGATATCAACCTACAAATTAAAGGAAAAACTTTAAAGGCTATCAACCTAGCATGGCGGATACCAACTCCTATTCTAACCACGTGACTGGACTTTAAAGAACACACTAAAACAAATCCCTCAGGTTTCAGAATGAAAGCGAAAGTGATTTTTAAGAGAAAACATATATATCACCAGGCTTTTCAACAGCAGCTCTTGATACCAGAAAGACAGAGTACTCACTGAAGAATGGAAGCAATGCAGACATGATAGTGGGTCCTCCTGAGCAGCGCCGTGAGGACAGACCAGCTTTGCTCCTCGGCTCTAGAAGATGAACTGTCAGCTCACAAAGAGGGAGGCCTCGTGAAGAAGGTGCAGGAATGGGCGCCTGAAGGGCGTCAGGGGAAACCAGTGTCTAACTGCTGGCACAATCCTTCGAGGACAGCAAAAAAGAGGCAGACCCTCCCAGGAAGGAAGGACACAGTGGCTATAATCGTGGGTTCCTGCACAGGGACAGTGGTCAGGAGGGTGTGGGGCAGGGCAGTGTTTCAGTCTGTTGTTCACAAGGTCACTGGCAGGATGAACTCAATGGCACCTAACAGCACAATAGCATACAATGTATCAACTTGAGAGATACTCTCAATAGGTGCCTCAATAACTCGTAACAATGTATACATGTCACTTTTACATTTTTAATTGAAAGCTTCGTAACTATTGCAGATTGCCCCTTTCAGCTAACAACAAATATATCATGTGTTGATCATCTTATATCAGTTGCCCTTAGATCATGCAGGGTAAGCTTAGACTGCTAACAGCAAGGTCAACAGTTTAAGGTCACCGGCAGCTCTTAAGGCACAAGATGAGGCTGCCTGCTCTCTTGAAGACTGACAGCCTGAGAAACCCTAGGTACAGTCGCATGAGTTGGAAGTGACTCAAAGGCAGGAGGTTTGCTTTGGGTTTACAGACAGAGCACATGCATTCCTCAGAAGCACTGCAACATGGTGTGTAATATAAGCGTGTGCCATCAGGATCACACAATTTGCTTGTTTCCCATTCTCAATCTTCTGTAGTAAATATTCTTGCGCATGCATCCTTAATGTATTCTTGCTTTTCTTTTTGTAGGATCCTGTGTTAAGCTGGGTCTAGAGAAACAAAAATGGTGGCACACCTATGAGAAAGAACTTTAGATCAAGAAGTTATTTTATTTCAAGAGTCCTGGCCCAGTGCCAGTCAGAATCATAGGTTCCAGGCTAACCAGGGACCCTTTTTTGGATTCAGGTAGCTGCAGGCTGAAGCGGGAAGCAAGGAGCTCACAGGCGGGTGGGTGCAGAGTCCCCTGGAAGCAAGGTCAGTTAAAACATAGCAAGGTTCACATAACTAGGAGGCTAGCTCCCAGAGTCAGCAGTCGTGTAGGCAGACAGGGTCCCATCGAGGAGCCCAAAGGGAAAAGTTCTCTCTGTCTCTCTGTCTGAAAAGGCCACACCCCCAAGGAGCGCGCATCAGGCAACCACCTGATTGACAGGTTGGACTCCACCCATACACTTCCACACACACATTTCAAGTTGACACAAGATCTGCCACAGATAGTTTCTCATAAATAAGACTGCTAGGTCAAAGGACAGGAGAATGCTTTGTTTTGTTTCATTTTTAGTTGTAAATTAAGTGAGGGTGGTGGTTATGTTTTGGATCATCAACTTTTTTTTCTTTTTTTTTCACACCCCACCCCACCCCAGCCCCGGATCATCAACTTTGCATTTCACAGTTTAAACTATGAATCAACCCCCACCCGGAAATTTACTCTTCATCCAAGCCTTGATTTCTCTTCTCCTGCCTAACTTTTACCACCTAGCATCCATTTCACCCAAGTTCATGCCTGCCAACAGTCTAGTCCATTGCTGCATCATCCCTACCGTGCCCTTGGTCATCTCTAAAGTCTTCATCTTGGTTGTTTGGGGTTTTTTAAACTCACTGCCATTGAGTCAGTCCCAATGCCCCGTTACCCTATAGGACAGAGGAGCGCTGTCTTTGTGGGTTTACAAGACTGTAACTCTTTACATAAATAGAAAGCCTCACCCGCCCCTCTCCCGTGAAGAGGTTGATGGTTTTGAACTGTTGATCTTGCAGTATAGTGAGACAAGGTGTAGCCACTTTGCATCTAGGGTTCCTTGTCTCCCGTAATATTTGTCCTTTTGTGATTGACTATCTCACATGGTATGAGGCTCACCTCATTGTAATAGATACATGCAATAGGTTTCATTTTAATAGATAATCTTACATTACTCTCAAAATGGTTTAAAGAATCTTGCTCTTGGCAGTAGTATATGAAGGGGCTCTTTGCTCACTGACATCAAATCAAATCTGCCTCATAATGATTCTATAGGACACAATAATCTTTATAGGAGTAGGAAGCCTCACCTTTTCCCTGTGGAGGGGCTGGTGGTTTGGAACCACTGACCTCACAGGTAGCAGCCCACATAACCCACAATGCAACCAGAGGTCTTGGTGCAAAGAACCTAGAACCTTTGTCTCACCCAGGTTCCTGGCTCCCGACCAGGCGAGGTCTTAAAACCCAGGACCCACAAGTTTAGAAATGAAGAGGACTCTTCATAGACATTAAACATGGAAGCCCTGCAGACATCAGAAAACTCAAGATTCTCACTTGGCAGCTGTGTTTGGGCTGAGAGAAAACCCCTGGGGTTTCCAGTATCCAACGGTTTCTGCACCGCGTCCAAGCATTCCTCCTGGGTGGGCTTGAGGGTCACACCACCCACCAAGAAGGATGTGACTAATATGGTGCAGGGACTTCAGAGAGTCTGCAAGTCCAGACAGCATCTGATAAGCAGAAGTCAGGAATGTTTTCCTTTCTGTGTGGAAAGTATGCGGGCTCTACTGTGAGTGGGAGAAGCTGGAGGGGACAAGATCTAAGCAGCAGCTTCCGCCTTTCCTAATTCTTAAGCATCCCAGCCACAGGCCGGGACTTCTCATACCTGGAGGCCATACTGAGCGGAAGCCAAAGGAGAAGGAGAATGGAATCTGAGAAGAACCAGCCTTCTCTGGGACCAGGAAGGACCCAAAATGACACCACCATGCAAGACCCTTTTAAGCTCCCCTGGGTGGGATCCTCATTTCCTGTGCTGACATTGGGGGATGCTCTGACATTGGACACCTTCCTGCCCCACTCCCTACACACACACACACACACACACACACACACACACACACCCCTCCCAGGGAATTCTGGGAACACTAACAGAGAGGAAGAATTGAGTCACAGGGAAACCACCTCCTACTGAGTCCCTGGGCAAAAGCATGGGAAGCGACAAGCATCTTGCATTCACAGGGCTGGTCTACCTCCTGCCTGTGGGCTGGGTGCCTTTTCTCTTCAGGTTTCCTGAACTGGTAGAGTTATGACTGGCATTCTTTCCGATTTAAAAAGTCCAAAAAAGATCGATGTCATTTGGAAAGTTCACTGTGTATTCAGGGGAGTCAGCACTAGGAGCAGAGCTCTTGATGTTACAGTTATGAAGACTGCAGGGATCCTGGAGCCATAATGGTGACACACTGGGTTGGTTGAAATCCCCAACCTGTCAACAGGCCCCATCCGGAGACTCACAGGGACAGTGCTTCCCTGCTCTTTGCTGTAAGTGGGACTCGTAGCTGGCAGTCAGTTCTGTTTTGTGAACTCAAGAACCTTTTGAAGGCGGCTGTCCGACTTAGCTGTCTCTGTGCCCTTGGGACCAATGAAGACCTCACTCAGTGGTGTCACTTCTGTTCCTTGAGTCTGGTCAGGTGCAGAAAGGGGCTTGTTTTTTGAGATCATAGGAATTCCCACACCTGGTTTTAGGTCTGTTTTGCCGTTTCTGAATGAAAACACACTCTTTTATTTTGAAAACATCATCTCTGGAAAGTACATTCCAGAGATGGGCCTGCGGGTTCAGCCCTTCACGGAAACATCCATTCACCCTGAGGGAGGCGAGGTGGGCATGGGAAGGAGCCTCTATTCCTGGTTTATAATCTAGCGGGAGAGAAGAAAGGTTTCCCTCCAGAAACAACAGGAGGCACGCTCTGCAGACGGCCTACACTTGAGTGAGAGCGCAGGCACTGACCAACTCTGTAACTGTGGGCTCTAACCTCTCAGAGGCCCCTTATGCTGTGGCTCTCAGCTTTCCTCATGCCACCACCCTTGCATACAGTTAGTTCCTCATGTTGTAGTGAGCTCCCAGTCATAAAATTATCTTCGTTGCTACTTCAAAACTGTAATCTTGCTACGGCTATGAATTATCATGTAAGTATCCGATAGGCAGACTATATTTTCATTGTGACAAATTGACCATAATGAAAGCATCATGATTAATCATAAAAACAATTTGTTATTATATCTTGTGAGATATTTATTTCTAGTGACAAATAAACGAAATTTTGTCTTGAAGCATGGTGTGGCATGGGTAACAGTCTTCATGTCCGACGGTACTTGTATGTGGGCATATCTGCATGTGGGCAGACCCGCCTGGAGGTGAATAGAGGAGTGGTATCTCGGTTATAAGGTCATTGGAAATATATGTTTTCTGATGGTCTTGGGCTACCCTTGTGAAAGAGTCGTTTGATCCCCTAAGGGGTCACGACCCACAGGTTGAGAACCCTGCCCCAATGAGCACAATACGCACCTCCTTGGAGCCTCGGGTGCTGGACCTGGCTTACGTTGTGGGAGGTGCCACCCGGGCAGTTTCAAGGCATAGCACCTCCAGATGAGAGTGGCTCCATGTGTTTTCTAAGATCTTGCGAGCCCTGGGGGCACTGACCTGCTAACTGAGGGACCAGCAGTTCAAAACCACCAGTGGCCCCTCAGGAAAAAGATGAGGCTTTCTGCTCCCAGAAAGAGTCAGTCTTGGAAGTGCTTGGGCAGTTCTGCCCTGCCTTATAGAGTCACCATGAGTCAGAACTGAGGCCTTGGCAAGGAGATTTAGAATCGTGGGCTGAACGTTCAGCTACTAGCTGCAAGGTCGGCAGTTCAAACCCACCAGGGGCTCCTAAGAAGATAGAGATTTGTGGCCGGAGCTAGTCTCAGACACCTGTGGAGTGGTTTGCCCCTGCCCTGTAGGGACACTGTGAGTTGGATGCAGCTTGGTGACAGTGGGTCAGGTCATTAGGGTCATTACAGGAGGCGATCATCAGGAGTTTGGCTTATTTTTCCCCCTTCCCACAAAACTACTGAGTGTTCGAACCACCAACCTTTCTATTAGGAGCTGTAGTGGTCATATGCTGATGTTAATTTCATGATTGAGATGTATGGGTGGAGTCTAGCCTATTAATCTGGCGAGAGCCATTGAGTAGCCAATGAGGGCCCCGTGTGGGCATGGCTTTCTCCTGAGACTTCCGGGAAACCTGATGATATTTCCCTCATGGAGATCAGAAGCTATCTCCCCAGTTGTTGGGAGTTAGTCTCAGAGACAACGAAGTACAGACAAGACAAGATGGCAACGTCTCAGAAACTGAGGGCGCTGGAGGAAAGGCCACACGGCCTTGCCCTGATGGAACCAGACCTCTGAAGTTGGTGAGGCCACCTGAAGACCCCTGCCAGCACTGGGTTGCTTCTACCACCACTGGATGCTCTTGATGGACCCTGAGCCCTGGAAGCGAGGAGCCTTGGGGGAACCCCTGCCGGCCCTGGGACTCTGCACCCACTGGCCTGTAACTTCGTGAGTCAGAAGGAGACTTTATAGACTGGTATCAGGTATATGGGCTAATATCGGACTTATAACTTTGAACTGGACTGGACTGGGCTGGGATGCTTTCTCAATGTCCCATTCCCCTTGTATATAAATCTTTTTCTTACGTCCATATGCATGTCTATGTATTTGTTTCTCTAGTTTACCCAGACTAACACACGAGCCTATTGTGTAACCCTAACAATCCCAGGGCTCCTGGCCAGGCGCACAGTTGACTCGGTGAATGGTGATGGGGCAGTGTTTGCATGGTGGTGAGAGTCCTGGTGATGGTCGTAGTAACAAGCGTCGTGCTGAAAGGTCAGTCCCATGAGTGGTGATAGAAGAAAGCCTGGTCCACGTCTCTGGTGGCAGACAGTGGGACAAGAGATGTCTGGGAAGATTCCAGAGAGAACTCAACTTCCCTAGCTTGTTTTCCATTGAGCTCCATTTTCTTTTCTTTCTTAAGCACATCTCAGGGGGAGGGTTGGGTGGAGGTTGGGGTTTGACTGAAAGTGACTTTCCCCTGCATTGCAAACTTTGTTACATTCCCATCACGATTCCGGGAAAGAATTCATCTCAGCATTTGCATTGGACTTGGAATGCCAACCTAATTGTCCTGTCAATTATTGGAGTTTTTATAGTGCTCTTACCTTGAATCACGTCTGCAGAGCGAGGGCCAAGATAAGCATGCAGCGATAAGCAAGGTGCTGCTCTTTTTCCCTCCACGGCTATTCAGCCGGAAAGCAGAAATGGTTTTATTTGCATCTCATAGAGAAGTGTCGAAAGGTGGGCGAGAGAAAGGGCATTTGCTAATGAGGTACAGTGAGGTGTGAATTTTAGCAACACCGAATGCAGTGAGTCACCTGCAGTCGTGGTTCTAAAGGAAGTGACCCCCAAAAGGCACGACCTTACTTGAAGAAAGCATGGCATTTATCAAGGAGACGGCTAAGAGGAAGACTCTTGAGTCGCTGAGTACTTCTGTAGTGGATGGACGGAAGGGGCCCAATTTGTACCGATTGTGAGGTCATTCTGGTTATCCGAATAGAAAGCATTGATCTTCAGTGCTGGAGATTAACATCTGGGACAAGACATCCCTACCAGGTGACAGCCAGCTCTGCTAGGGGCCATGTGTCCGGTCAGTGTGTGTCTGGGGGGTGGGGGGGAGGGAGGAGGGGTAGTGCAGTAATTTCTTGAGCCCCAAGCGTTTCCATGGGAACTCTCCAGCACAGAAATCTCCTTGTCATCCCAGCACATTCCTAAAATGCCTGACTGCATTAGCCAAGGGTCTGATTTTTAATTAAGAGCCAAAAGCTGAGGTGCGTGGTACCCACGTGACGTGGCTTCCAGCTCACCGCAGCCCCATATCTGAGATCTGCATTGCACAGAATTTTGGGAGGCTGTCATCTTACGTGAGTAGAAAGAGAGTCAGGTTCCTCCTGTGGCACTTCTGAGTGGATTTAATCTGCCTTTCTATTAGTAGCCAGCCGCAAACTGTGCCTCACACAGGAACCTGAGCAGTGATGGAGCTCAGATTTTAAAACTCCACCATCAAGAGCGAAGGGGCACTATGTTCTTAGATCACTGGCCCACAAAGGATGTGGGTGTTTTATGGAAAGAAAGGGTAAGAAGGGATAAAGGTCCTAGAAGAGGGACCTAGAAGGATGTGTTGGGTATTGGGGAGAGATTGCCTCTTGCTAATTTTTCACCTTCTACAAACAGGTCACTATTCTAGTAGTTCGCCGAGGCAGAACTGTAGATTCCACCTGAGACAGTATGGGTAAGCGTGAGAAATTTGGGTTCTAAGACCTTCTTTTGAATGCCCACTCTACCACTTGGGAGCCTCGTGACTTTAGGCACGTTATTCAACCTCTCTGTGGCCCCGTTTCCTCCTATGTGCGGGGAGAGGCAGAAGTGACCTGCGTTGTTGAGAAGGCTCCCTCGGTTACACAACCGGATGCACAGTCAGTGAACAGGCTTTGCTGCTGCCATTGTGACATGAGCACTGTAAGGCAGGAGCGGGTTGACAGTGGAGGTGGGGCAGGAAGAAGACCATGGCATGGGGTAAGGGAAGACCAGGTGCAGCCCAGGGAAGTCATTTAGTCCCGCCTGCCCCTTGACAGGAGGACAAAGAGGGCCGAATTCTTGGAGGGAGGGGTAGATAAATATAAACACCACCTTCGTGGGGTGTGTAGACCTAGATGAAGCGGATTGGTCGAGAAACAATAGTTCCACATTTTTTGTATTTCTGCCTAATGAAGGTCTATGAGATTTTGAAGCAATACCTTTTGAATTCTCTCATATTTAGCAGGTGGCACGGTGGGATAGGCATCGGGCTGCGAACCAACAAGGTAACAGCACTCCACGAGAGAAAGATAAAGCCATTAGCCTGCCCCCACAGAGTCTCAGAAACCCGCTGGGGCAGCGGTTCTCAACCTGTGGGTCGAGACTCCTTTGGGGGTCCAATGACCCTATCACAGGGTCAGCTGCTTCATAACTTAGCAAATGAAATAGCAATGAAAATAATTTTATGGTTGGGGGGTCAGCACAACCTGAGGAACTGCGTGAAAGAGTATATGGTGGGCTGAGCCCTGGTGGTGTAGTGGTTGTGCGCGGGACTGCAGCCCACTGGGATAGAGGTTCAATTCTAGCAGCGGCTCCACAGAGTAAAGGCTGGGCCGCCTACTCCCACCACCAGAGGGCAGTGATGCCCCCCCCAAGAAAAAAAAGAAAGGGTGTGTGGCAAGGTGGCGGCAGGAGGAAGGTGGAGAGCCACTGCTCTGTGGGGTCACGATACGTCGGAACTGAGTTGGTGGCTCTGCGGCGTCCTTCACACAGGCTTGTCCCACGCAGTCCATCCACATCCCCCACTGAGGGTTTCCAGAGCCCTCACTCCCGCTCCTGCTGGGTCAGGTCCACTCCTCAGCTTTGAGCTGGACCCAGCACTGCAGGGAGGCTGGGTGAGGACAGCAGCCATAAATGCCTTATGTCAACATGAGCACTGGCCAAGATGCTGTCCTTGTTGGTACATGATGACGCTGGAGTGGTTAGTGGGAGTCCAGGGTAGGACCTCCCGGTGCTCATGGTCCCTAGAGGAGAGTTGACGCTGGGGCTGGTCAGTGTCCAAGGGAATGTCTCTTTTTGTCTCGGCTCTGACACTAAGGCCCTTGGCATCCCAGATGTTTACATGATAGTCCTAAATGCTCGCATTCAAGTTCGAGAAAGGAATCGCTGTTTGTTTCGGGAGAGGAGACGTGTGAAAGCTAAAACAACATGCAGCTGATGTGAGTTCAAGTCAGCCCCAAGTGAGTCCAAGTGAGTCCAAGTCCAAGTAGCTTTTTGGAGTAGTGGTTTTTAATAAAACTACAGTATTTTGTTTATTTCTTTTAAAAAAGATTCTAAAACAATTGAACATATTAGGCATATTATTAAAGGTGTTCAAACCATTACTTGATTTGTACATCTACACAAACCTCTTCATCGGTCTATATTCAGCAGTACATATGCACCAAATTCCATTTTAGAAGTTTCCATATCATTTTCATAGAAAACAAAGTTTGAAAACAAGTAACATTGAAACCCAGCACAATATTCTACCACAACTGAAATTTTTTCTTCTTCTTTACAGGACTCAACAAAATCTAAAAATGAACTATGCTGTAGGTTTACCTCATGCAAAGATCTTTATGTTATCTCTGAAAATGGCTTTTAAACGTACATTTTACTGTTTTATACTATTATGGCAACTGGTGTACTGCAACAGTCTATTTTGAGGGAAATTTATTATTTTTTCCATGCAAAAATCTACACAAATTTGTTTTGATGATATGGAAAGCTTTTTCATAGCACGCAAACATTCATCTGGTGCAAATGCATAGGGAATTCTTCCTGAAAAGTTTTCTGAATTGAGAAGCAACTAAAAAGCCATACTAGGTAAAGTAAATAAAGGCTTAAAAAATAAAAGTGGGTGGGTGGGGCTGAGGGATGGAACAAAAGAGGAGGGATAGAAAACACAGACTGCAGTGGGAATGCTTGGGCCTTGGCCCAAGGGGACCTTGGCCTCACCCCTCTGCCGTGGCACCCCACTGATACTCCCTGGCACCCCACCCCCACCCCATGGGCTCGAACTGTCAGTCCCTGGACCGGGCTTTCTTTTTTACCAGTCTTACTGGCACTTCATCCACATGTCCTACCATTCAGTAATCCAATCCTATCAAAGTCAATTCTAGACCATTTTCCTCTCCCCTGTACTCATCGTTATTCATGCAATTATTTTTATTCAATTATGGCAAAAAATATATAAACACAACAAAACACTCTCCAATTCAATGACTTCTACATGTATAATTCAGTGTTATTAATTACACGCTCGGCTTAGTCCCTGTGGCGTAGTGGTTGTGCTCAGGACACAGCCCACTGGGCTGGAGGTTCAAGTCCAGCAGTGCTCTCCAGGAGCAAGGCTGGGCCTCCTACTCCCACCATCTGAGGGCAGTGATGCCTAAAAAAAAAGAATTACACTCTGTGTTGTACAAGCATTAGCAATATCCTTTTCCAAATTATTCCACCGCCGACGGCCCCTTGAGGGTATTTACAGCTGTGTGTCTCACAGATCCGAGGATGGGAACGGGTGGCCTCAGCTGCCCCACACCCCAGGTATCACATTCCCTGTTTTGTGAGGGGCTTTTTGAGTTTCACTTTTTTCAGGAGTGGAAATTATTTGGACTTCATATTTCCACTTGTCACGTGCTCTTTAGCATTTTAGATGCCATATTGAACTTTTCGCTCCCTTCAAGGCAGCTGGTTAATTTTTTCAATGTTTTTGCTTCACTGAAGCTCGGTGTCCTTTTTACAGTCCTATGGTTACCTCGCAAAAATCTCATTAGAAAAACCCTTTAACATATGACGTGGCCTGCAGACTTCTGCCGGGGTTCTAGCTCATTAGGGAGGAGACCTTGCCACGCTCGAGGACTGGCCGTGCCCCAGAGGAGAGGAGCTTTTGATCATGCCTCAGGCCGTCCAGGTTGATGCTAACGCATCTGCGGGGAGGAGTTCCCAAAAATATGGCAAAATAAAAAATATTAACGATGGTGGAAAAAAAGCAAAGCCTTCTTGAAAAACAAATGCATGTCAGTTGATATCATTCTATATTATCTGAGGAATCCTTTGAAGAGAGAGTTCATAATTCGGAGGGGGATGTTCTCTTTCTTCAATGTGCAAAGGCTAATTAAGCAGTCATTGAAAGGGCCTTAAGCAAAAGGGATGTTTCAAAGCTATATCCATTTTACCATGACTAAATGGATTCAAGTCTTATTCTGGGGCTTTAAACTTTTCAAACTACGGAGTTCCTGCAAAGCTGTCGAGTGCACAGACAGGTCTGCATTATCGGATTGCTTGTTGTGCAAGGAAGACCCCCGTTAGTGAGACTCGGGGATGTCAAATGTGATCAGTCAAGCGTCCAGTGCACACAGGATCTCCTCCCCCACCTCCCTTCTTTTAAAAGCCTTTTATTGTGACCTGGGTGACCACTGAGATAACAAATTTGTTTTCCATCATTAATGCGCTCACAAATGGTCCTTTGGCCTGGGCTGTGGTCCCCAATATGGGACGCCACTCTCCCCAACTCCCAGCCTGGGTTCCCCAGCCCCTCCCTCCCTTCTCATCTTGCTTTTGAGCAGATGTGAGTCTCTGGGGAGCAAACATTCCTGGGTGCAGTGGCTTCTGTCACACACCCGTCTGTTCTTTGACTGCTTCCTGGTGTGCCTGCAGTAAGTTAAAAGGGGAACTGACGGCGATGGTTTCGGGGTTACTAGGATCTTTGTCAGATTCGGAAGTTTAGACTTTTTTATGAAGTTGAATTCTGCTTTATGGGTTTCACCCCCTCCGAGGGGACCATCTGTTGTGTTGGTGGTCAGAGCTGATGGGTCGTGGTGGCGGGGCACTGTCTCGCGCTTTCCGTCTCAGGTTAGAGAGGGCTGTGGCTCATGTGGGCCCTTGGTCCTGTGGACGATTTGCTTCCCTCAGGTCTTCCGTTTTCTTCATGCTCCTTTGCTCCAGTCAGGAAGACACCAAGAGTGTCATCTCAGAGACGACCACTAACAAACTTTTAAGACTCCAGGCACTACTCATCAAACTAAGACGTAGAACACACACACTTTATGAAAACGACGTTTTGCCACTTGCCCTAGATGGCCCCCAAGACTACGTCCTTCGTTTCAAGCCCAGCAGCTCAACCCCATGAGGCGTTTGCTGATGTCTAAGAAGCTTCCATCACTGTGCTCCTGTGTGCTCTATCGTATGTATGTGATTATACATGTAGCCCTTACACCTAAATACCAAACTCCCAACTCACTGCCATAGTCAGGGTTGACTCATAGCGACCATGGGGAATTCTAGAAGCTTTTGAGAAAATGGAACAAAAAATAGTGAAGTCTTTTCCCTAACTCTTTGAACCCCTCTGTGCACCAGGATGCCCCTGTATCCATGTAAGTCTGTCTGGGAAGAAGCACAGCCAGGATGCTCCTCAGAGGCCAGGATGGGGAGCCTTCATCTCAGAACTCCAGATATGCTGTCAGGAGAGACCAGTCCTGGTAAAGTGTAGGCTCAGAGAAAAAGAGGAAGACCTCAGACAAGATGGACTGACACGATGACTGCACGATGAGCTCAAACACAAGAACAATTGTGAGGAAACTGCAGGCCCCGGTGGTGTTTTATTCTGTTCTGCATAGGTCCCTGGAAGCCCTCATATTTTCAATCCCCTCATAGGCATAAGAAAGCTGGGTAATGACTGAAAAAGTACCAAAGAAGAATTGATACATTTGAATGATAATGTAGGCAAAAATCATTTCATATGTATCATGGACTTCTGGAAGAACAAATAAGTCTGTCTTAGAAGATTTATACAGGGCTGAGCCCTGGTGGCATAGTGGTTGAGTGTGGGACTGCAACCCACAGGGTTGGCGGTTCATATCTAGTAGCAGCTCTCCAGGAGCAAGGCTGGGCCTCCTACTCCCACCAGAGGGCAGTGATGCCCACGAAAAAAGAAGAAGAAGAAGATTTACACAGCCAGAAAACTGCTTAGACGCATGACAAGACTTCATCTGGTGTGCTCTGGTGTTTTTTCGAGAAGGACCAGTTCTTGGAAAAGGACATCCTGCTTGGGGAAAGAGAAGGTCAGCAAATAAAGAAGACACTTCAACAAGATGGACTGACACAGGAGCCGCAACGGGTTCAAACATAGCCACGGGGGTGCAGATGATGCAGGCCTGGGCACTTGGATGATTATAGACCTAGTATTGCTGCAGTTCTAACAACAACAACATAGTTTCTGGTGCTGCCCCACTGTAAAGTCCTTGAATTTACTGTAGTTGTCCTTTCTTCTTCTTGTGTAATGCTCCATGTCTTCCTTTGTCTTGGTCAAGTTGTGCTGACTTCCCTTGTGTGATGTCTTCTTTCCCCTCACCCAAATTACTCTATTTACTTACCATCTATTTAGTGACAGCCTCTCTCTCTCCCCTTCCACCCTCGGTAACCAGGAAAGACTTCTTCTCTCTCAGTGTCAATCTAGTCTTTACTTCGT
>PVJH01014956.1:0-55198 GCA_004026705.1 Nesogale talazaci | reverse complement strand
TCAGTCTTTTTGAGATTTTTATCTATCTGCTTAATTGTTTGCATTGATAAAACATGCTTTAATGTGTTTGTCTGCTATTGATAGCATCTGGGTCAGTACTCTACCAGGTTACTTAATTTCCTAACTATGAATATGATTTTCTTCTTGTTTTAGGCCAGGTATTTTTAGTAAAGTTAGGTATTGTGGTTTTTACCTTGTTACTCTGTCAGAATTGACCAGATGGCAGTGAGTTTGGGTTTTGAGAAAAACATTTTATTCCTATAAATATTTTTTTAGTCCTTAAAATCTAGATTTTTTTTAGGATGTACTTAAGAAACTTGGAAAGTATTTGATCCTTTTGTGTCTTATTTTTAAGATCTACTTGATGAAGTGGAGCAATACTCAGTCAGGGTTCTTTACTGAGCCCACTGCTGAGGAAAGCCCTCAGTGGCCTGAACCCAATGTCTTGTGAATCTTTTGAATGATGAGGTTTTCTAGTTCCATGATGGGGAACAGGCACTATACTCAGCTTGGTATGGGTTCCAAGTACTGTCCTTGGATAGTCTCTTCACGTAACGGGTATAGGAATACTCAATGAAGTTCTTGATGAGCACTGAGGTAAGTTGAATAATATGCCACCTAAAATTCCCATTCCATAATATCTGGAACCTACAAATGATATCTGACATGGAAAGTGGACTTTAAAGATTCATATCTTGAGAGTCGATGGATATCTTAAAATAGGGATATTATCCTGGTGGGTCCAACCTCATCACATAATTATTAAAAGAAAGTGATAAGAGAATGGAGTGCCATGTAAAAGATGTGACAGCAAAAGTTTGGATTGATTCGAAGCAGGGACCAAGAAGTGCAGGTGACATCCTGAAGTTGAGAAATGTATGGAGATGTTTCTCCTTCTCACCCCTTTAGAAAGTACGTATCCCTGCCAACACCTTCTCTTAGATTTTACTATGCTTTGAAACAATTGTTGATAAAGCTGATCCATAGTCTGTAAGTCATCTGATTCCTGGACATCTTGACAAGGCAAAGATAAACTCTAGACAGGGCAAGCAATCCATTGACTGGGGCAGAGGGGGAGGGGGCAGGGAAAGAATAGTTCAAATAGAAAAATGAGATGCATTGACAGTTTGTTTTAGCCACCAATCTCATGAGTAGTTTTTACAAAATCTCATTACCTCTGAAAGAACGTTGGAAATTGCATAACTCTGTCTCCAGAACTGAGGACCAGACTGTGGACATTGGTTTCCTCATAAAGAAATTGGTGTGCTATTAATCATCATCATCATCATCATCATCATCATCATCTCTCCTTCCTATCTATTTTTCACTTACCAATTAAATATTTGTTGTCCTGTTTTGTATTTCAGCTGTGAGATTACCAGCTTAGTCATGGTTGTATTTGTCACAACACGTAGCATAGAAAACAGCATGAATATATCTACAATAAAAGAATGAATAAAATTTTGCTATATTCCATATATTTTGATGTTAACAGAAGAGAGGTTACTGACTAGATGTGGTTAGGATATGCATTTGAGGGCATTTGGATATGGGCGTTTCATCTCATTTGACCATAGAGACTGTTTTTCTCAGTAATTACTCATATAATAGTCATTGATGCAGGAGCCCTGGTGGGGGAGAGGTTGTAGGATGACTTGTGATCAAAAAGGTTGGCAGTTCCAGATGGGGTTTCTAGGTCCACAAACAGTTACAGTCTTGGAAACTCACAAGGGGTAGTTATGCTCTGGCCTACAGGATGACTATAGATCAGTATGGACTTGACAGCAGCGAGCTTGGTTTGAGTCATTGGTATTGCATATGGACCCCATAAGCTCTTGCTGTCTCTGGTGTGGTGAATCATCCCTGGGCAAGCATGCCTCTATTGCTCTCTTTTCTTGTGTTTTGGTTGGTGTTAAGCATTGTTTCAAACATGTGCCCAGGACGAGCCCTCTACCAGCTCCAGCAGTGAGTCTGGAGAAACTTTCCACAGCAGAGTCAAGCCCTCAGGTGATTGTCCTTGAGCATGTGTGTACTCTGACCTCCCATGCCACCTTCCAGAGCCGGGTGACTTATTTTCTCACTTCTTTGTCACTTTCAGGGGGAAAAAGACTATTCAGCATGGGAATGAGTACCTTGAAGTTGCTGAAATACATCCTGTTTTCCTTTAACTTATTCTTTTGGGTAAGTACATCTCTTCTGAGAATGGCTGGGCTCACCATTTCCCAACTAAGCTCTACTCCTCTCTCCTGAATGGCCTGGAATGAAATGGAACTCACGTCTGGGTCACATATAGTGTACCCACCTAGGGAGCAAAGTCATCCTTCCCTATATCTGGCCTTGCTACAATATAACTACAAAATGTAAAGATACCAGAGTAGTTTTTAAAGAGGGTACCATTCTTCTCAGGTGACTTTTGGCTACTATCTTTCACTCTTATGGTGGGAAACCCGACACTCCACATGTTGTAACTGCATATGCCTTTTAAAAATTTTATTAAAAAATTGTGGAAATCACTCTTCCTAATGGAATTTTGCTGCCATATTCAGCAACTGAATTTCAAACACAGGTTTGATTTATACTCACTTGTCTATGAGAAAATTCTCAAAAGGTTAGGTCTTCTTGTGGGTTGTCTAACAAGGTGGACTACTGAAAGAGGGCAACCTCACTTCATGGTCATGATTTCCAAAGGGAAAGGCATGTGAGCAGTTACAATGAGAGGAAGCCAGGAGTAGGAATTCTGAAGCATAAAGTTAGATCTGCAAGTGAAGATACTGTGTGATTCTGAACATTGAGTTGTCCCTGGTCTTTGGATATGAGTGGGACTTCACAGAAAGAAAACAGTATTGCCTCTCTTGGAGCACAGGGAAACTAAGTAAGTAGGTTGTTCATGGAAGTCTAAATGATGCCAAAGGGGTTCTGATTGAAAGCAAGCGGGAAAAGAAGAGATATCCAAAAACAATAACAATATTTTTCCATGGAATTCTTCTTTTCAGTTCTGTGGCTGCTGCATTTTGGGATTTGGGATCCACTTCCTGGTGAACAACCACTTCGGGGTGCTCTTCCGCAACCTCCCTTTCCTCACACTGGGCAATGTGCTCATCATTGTGGGATCCATTATCATGGTGGTTGCCTTCATGGGTTGCATGGGGTCCATCAAGGAAAACAAGTGCCTGCTTATGTCGGTGAGTTTCTAGCAGCAAAGGTAATGTCTGATTTGGAGAAAGGAGATGCCCTCAGTCCCAGGTATACAATGGTAGCTTACCTATAGGCCCAGGGAAAATATAGGAACATCAGATTGTTACCTCAGGCACCCAAGTTGGTGCAGATCAACAGTAATTTTATTTATGACGAGAACAACAGGGACAAGTGGGAAAATATTACTATCCTTTTGAGTATTCCCTTGACAGTTAATGATGACCCTTGCCATTATTATAATATCTTTTCATAACATTTTATTTCTTCTCCATATCTGACTCAGTTCAAGTGTCCTCTGTGTGACCCAAGTCCTCCTTTCAATTAGTTCTTATTTTCGAGAGCTGATTTGAAGTCAATAATGCTTGTGGAAAAATCTAGTCGTAGACTTTCTTTGGTAAACACCGTGAACCTGCAGAAAGGAAAAGGACCCTTCCATACCTATAGCTGTACGTTAGTCATTTCTCCAGTGATTCCCAAACGAAGCTTGGTGTAAGACTGCCACTTTGTAGATATGAGCTCCACTTTGGCTTTTCCTTAAATCATTTTTCAAAATTTTTCTTTCCCATGAGCCAATTCTCAAACTGGAGATGAGGGAGAATGAACTATTTTCTCACAGCTTTTAGACTAGTGGCAGAAAGTAAGAGATAACAGAAAAAAAGGATAGGCTTTAAGCAGTTAAAACCAGTCTGGGAGTAAAAAGAAGAGGGAGAGTCAATATGTAAACATGTTTTCTGCTGTATATTATTATTATATTATAATATATTATATTATTAGTTGAGGACAAATATGAGTCAGATCATGATTAGAGATCTCAGACCTATCTGCGTAAGGATTTTCTCACCTCTACCAGCACCTGCCCCAGGATGACCCCTCTCTCTTAGAAAGGACCCAGCACCACGCTCTAAAGGCTCATGGTTTAGTTTTCTGACCGTTTGCTCTCCTATTTCCGTAGGCTCACACCAAAACTTCTTCACTGTTTTATTCGATAGATGATACTAGATTGTATTGTGTGCCTGATGCTCCAACAGACGCGATAAACCGCCATCAAGCTGATGCCTACCTCTCCATAGCGACCCTGTAGGACTGCTTCTCGGGTTTCTGACACTGAGATCTATGGACGTAGAAACCCTCATCTTTCTCAAGCAGAGCATTTGGTGGTTTCAAACTGCTGACTTTATGGCTAGGCGCCCAATACATCTAGCCACCATCTATTTTCCCTCTGTTAGGTACACTACATAGGATATAAGAATGCTAGAAGACAGTTCATCTGGCCTTGAGAGGCATGGTGTCAAGTTAGAGGGGAGGGGAGAGAGCTCATAAAATAAGACAAGATTTACAAAGGCCTGAGCCAGCAGGAACCCTGTGCACATGAGTTGCTCCAAGGACAGAAGGGGAGTGGAAGGAGAGCCTGGAGGCGTGATGTCAGCTTGTCTCTGCTTTGCCACAGTTCTTTGGCTTGCTGCTGATTATACTCCTTGCTGAGGTGACCTTGTCTATCCTGCTCTTCATGTATGAACAGAAGGTATGTATGAAGAACACCAGTAATTGCGCCAATGCTCAGAGGGACAGGGACCAGATGTGAGAGGGGGAAAAAATCACAAAGTAAGAGAGGAAGAACCAATGGAGAAGTATAGAAGAAAGAGATAAATTATAACTTGGAGGGGGAAAAACTCATAGAGTGTACTTGAGTAGTGCCTTGAAGAATGAATGGTAAAAGTAGCAAAACCCAATTAAGCATTCTGTAACTACTTATGTTTCTACCTGCTTAACAGTAGATAAGATGCCATTTTTGGTGCTTCAAGAGTATCTATGTTTTGTTTTTTTGATTTTTAACATTTTACTGGGGGCTCTTACATCTTTTATCACAGTCCATCCATCCACTGTATCAAGTGCATTTGTTGCCATCATCATTTTCAAAATATTTTCTTTCTACTTGAACCCTTGGTATAAGCTTCACCTTTCCCCTCTCCTTCTCCCACCCTTCCTCTCTCATGAACCCTTGATAATTTTTCCCATGTCTTATACTGACAGATATCTCACTTCACCCACTTTTCTACTGTCCATTTCCCCTGGGAGGGGGTTATATGTAGATCATTGTGATCAGTTCTCTCCTCTTCCCCCCTTCCTCTCCCCCTCCTGGTAAGGCTACTTTCATTATTGGTCCTGAGGGGTTTTATCTGTCCTGGATGCCCTGTGTTTCCAGCTCTGATCTCTGTTAGTGTACATGCTCTGGTCTAGCCAGATTTGTAAGGTAGAATTAGGATCATGATAGTGGGTATAGGGGGGTAGGAAGCATTAAAGAACTAGAGGAAAGTTGTGCGTTTCATCCGTGCTGTTCTGAACCCTGATTGGCTCACCTCCTCCTTGCAACCCTTCTGTAAGAGGATGTCCAGTTGCCTTCAGACAGACTTTGGGTCTCCACTCCACACTCCCCCTCATTCACAATGCTTTGATTTGTTTTTCTGAGTGTTTGATGCCTGATACCTGATCCTATGGACACCCTGTGATCAAACAGGATGTTGTTCTTCTTCCATGTGGGAGTGCCCATGTTTTGAGGGCCTAATTTTCTCCTGTTATGGAAAGGCGAGAATTCACTGGGTACTTCATTCTCCGATGACACTTCCCCTCAGTTCATCTCTCCATGTATGCACTCAATCCTGCTACTTCCATAGCTCCGAGGGGATAATTTGGAGCTGAGTCAGATGAGCCAGTAGTTTATGATAAACGTAACATTTGAGTCCTAAAAATTACTTATTCCTTGAACTCATCTCTTTATTTTTTTTACAATGTCTCCGCTGTTGGCGCGCACCTGCTCAGCTGAGTGACTATGTATCTGAGGGCCTGAGGGACAGCATCCTGCACTATAACCAGTCTAACACCACCAAGGATGCCTGGGACTCTCTCCAGTCATTTGTGAGTATTGTAACATCCTTCTGGACTTAGTCCTTCTTTTCTTGGAAGTTTCAGAACCTCAAGTCCATATCCTGAAATCCAAATAGTGTCATGTCCTTACAAACAGTAGTGCACAGGAATCAATCTTACCAATACCAAATTTCCCCTTCTCTATCTTTTGCTCTCCCTTGATTTTCAAGCCCCATTTGAATGTAAAAGAACCCCTGATGAAACTGTGAGCCAAGCCGTGGACTGCTCACCACGGGGTCGGCAATTCTCCTCTGTAATGTAGGGTAGGGGCCTACGAGTCAAAATGAACTATTCCTTTATCACATTTGAAATCGACAATTATTCCCTAGCATCAACTAACAAGTTATCTATCATCAAATTTCCCTTATTTCCTGAAAATATTTTCACTTGAATTTTTCCCATCAAAACCCAAACAAGGTTCACCTGTTACATTTGGATGCTCTGTCTTTTAATTGTCTCAGTCTATCATCACTTTCCTCTCTGCTCATGCTATTTATGCATGGGAAGAAATTAGGTAACTTATCCTCTAAAATTTCCCTTTTTCTGGCTAGTTACTGCCTCTGGATATTACGGTATCATGAGGACTTAGCTTCTGTTAACCCAGTCAATCTAGAAGAATGATGTAGGCTCAGTGTTTTTCCCCAAGACTGCCACATAAGTGATGTTCCCTATTGTATCCATGAACAACCACATGAGGTGTCTGATTTTCTTGCTTTCAACAATTTTAAGACTGACCATTGGGTTTAGGTGTGGTCAGCTGGCACTCTGCACTGTAAAGTCTCTTGGGTGCTTATTTCTTGATTTGGAAAATGCAAACATAGCTTCAGCATGCACTCTGCTTCACAGGGTTCTTCATGGGAATGAAATGGCACCTGTGTCCACAGTGCTCAGGGCAAATCTGGATTTTCTCAGTTAGAGTGGACTCTGAAGGGACCATCCTTCTACTCAAAGTCCAGGACTTTCTTTCTGTTAGTTTTCTAACAATCATGTCCTTGGGTTTGATTTGTAGCTAAAGTGTTGTGGTGTCAATGGCACAAGTGACTGGACCAGAAGCGTACCAAAATCTTGCCCCACAAATCCACAAACTCAGGTAATTTCCCCCCTTTTGTCATCTTATTAGTCTCTTTGATTGAACATTTATTTACTTTAGAAATGTCCATCATGCAGACCCCAGACCTCCCAGATAGAAACAGGGAACTTTGAATAAAAGACAGACAAGAAAGAAGACTCAATGCAGTCAAGAAACACTGTGAAAAAATCTTGTTGCCCTGAAATATTACATTGCAGTAAGAAAGTTTGTGTGAAAAATGGCAGAATTTTCTTGAGTAAGAGTTTAGTCTTGTGACTGAAGGTGCAGTTTGTTGGGTTGAAGAACAGTTTCTACCTCTACTTGTTTTTCTGCTTTTCTCTGAAGATGATAGTACCATGAAATCTATCAAAGTGAAGATGGGAAGAAATGGGAGAGAACTAATGAAAGAGCCTGCCCCCTTAGTTTGGATTTCCATAATAGCCTCAAGGGGAAAAATTATCTTTCAACTACAGCCAATCCTCAAGATTCTTTTCTCACCCAAACAACCTGGGATTGTTGGAAATCTCTATAATTTTTTACCTCTGTAGTGGAGGATTAAGGCACATCCACCACCACCGCCACCCCATCTAGCCCTGTAGCTTGATAGGTTTATGATGGGATTACTGGCTGTTTGAACTAGAAGCTGAATTCTAGCCTATAGTTTGCATGGTCAGCATTGAGTGTTCAAAGAATGAAAGACCTGCTGATATGCTTCTTGGGAGCTAATTTAACTCAGTTGGGAACAGTTTAAAACTTACACATCCTTGTACCACTGTAGTGATAGCAATACCACAAAAAAATCATTTGATATGCTCTACAGTATGCCTTAATTTCTCCATCCATACAATAGGATTATATAATTGGTTTTAATTTCTTAGCATTCCAAAGCACTCACTGCCATCGAGTCAATTTCAACCCAGAATGACCCCACAGGACAGGATAGAAGCCCCTGTGGGTTGCTGAGACTGTAACATGTTTTATTAATAAATCATTTTATTGGGGGCTCTTACAGCTCTTATAACAATCCATACATCAATTGTATCAAGTACATTTGTTGTCACCATCATTTCCAATACATTTTCTTTCTACTTGATCCCTTTGGTGTCAGCTTCTGTTTTCCCCACCCCCCAGTCCCTGACCCACATGAACCTTTGATCATTTATAAATTATCTTTATTTATATATTTTACACCATCCACTCTCTCCCTTCTTCCACATTCCTGTTGTTCATCACCCCTGGGGGAGGGAGGCTCTACCTCAACCATTGTGACCAGTTCCCCTTTCTCCCCCTCCTTCCCCCACCTTCTCCCGATTCTCAAGGTGTCACTACTCTCATTATTGATCCCGACGGATTTATCAGTCCTGAATACTTTATGTTGAGAGCTCTTATCTGTCCCAATGTATATGTTCTGGTTTAGCCAGATTTGTAAGATAGAACTGGGGTTATGATAGTGGCGGGTGAGGAAGCAATAAAGGACTAGAGGAATGTTGTGTGTTTCATCGGTGCCACACAGCATCCTGGCTGGCTTATCCCTTCCTTAGTGTTGTTTCTGTGAGGGGAGGTGCAATTGGCTTTGGGTCTCCACTCTGACCCTCCTCATGCATATAGGTATGATTGTCTGGGTCTTCTAAGCCCTAATTCTATCGACACTTTGTTATCACACAGGTTGGTGTGCTTCTTCTATGTGGATGTTGTTGCTTTCCTGATAGGTGGCTGCTTGTTTAACTTCAAGCCTTAGAAACCCCAGACGTTATATCTTGTAATAGCCGGGCACCATCAACTTTCTTCACCACTTTAGCTTATGCAACAATTTTATTTTCAGCGAATGTGTTAGGAAGGTGAGCATCACAGAATGTCAGGTTGTTAGAACAAAGTGTTCTTCCACTGTGGGAGAACTTGAGTAGAGGCCCAATGTCTGAGGTGCTAACTTTTCATGGGAATAGAAAATCTCATCTTTATTCCATGTAGCAGCAGGTGGTTTTGAACTGCTGACTTTTTGTTTAGCACTTCAACAAGTAGCCATTACTGTATAAGGCTCCCTTAAACCTCACAATAGGTTATATAATCGTAGTAGTATCATTTTTATCTGCAATTTTTTTCTAGGGTTGCTATGTGAAAGCAAAAACGTGGTTTCACACCAATTTCCTATATATTGGAATCATCACTATCTGCATCTGTGTGATTCAGGTAAGAGCTTATATATAGGAATTTTGTGAGGATGTACTTTGAAAGCAGTACCAAGTATACAGTATGTGCCCAGTATGTTTGCTATTCTTTTTAGTATAGGAGCTCCGTCCAGTCAAGCAGCAAATGATATTATTACCACTTTGATGTACATAAACTTTTCACAAGAAGATACTTCTACTTCATATATCCCTCAGAGATCTAAGGAATTCACAGTCAAACTAAAAGTCCCCAGACAGGGCCCCACTTTGATTCATCACTCAGCTGGCCTGGCAAAGAGCCTATGACCAATTAAACACTCCACTTGAAAAGAGTGGCCTTGCCAATTATGAAGACATTGATAATGAAAATGATAATCAGTGTGCTTCATTTGACACATCTGAATCAATTACAGGCAGTCTTATGTCCTTTTAAAATATGTGATGTTTTGATCATTTTTTCTGCCAATGTAGAGCACAGGTTAGCTATATTTTACTTAGGAAGTTCAGAGATAGCTTTTGCTCTCTGACCATCCTCAAGCACAAAAAGAAATTCTGAATGAGGATTTGAAGTAATAGAGGGAAGATGGGTTACCGTATGATAAAGAATTTCTTCTTCCCTAGAGCCAATTCCAGGGAGTGTGAAAAGATATTTCCTTCTATGCAAACCTCATATCTTCCCAACTCTTTTTTTTTCAGGTTCTGGGGATGGCTTTTGCACTGACCTTGAACTGCCAGATTGATAAAACAAGCCAGATCCTAGGGCTGTGATCTGCTACTGTCCTGTACTGGAGAAACTTGAATCTCAAGAAATTCAAATCTATTTGCAGCAGGGAGCCCAAATGCCCATCCCCTGGAATAGGATTTTTGTGCTAATCGCATCTACTCCCAGTTTGGTGCCTGTCTCATTAAACCAGAAATGAGGGTATTATGGGTTGGTCATTCCCATCTTGAACAGCAAACCAATCAGATATCAACTTTGACAGCAGCATCCATACGGCTTACGGTGGTGACACTCAGATCAGAGGGTTGTTTGGGTACAGACAACCCATTGATCACTGCCATAACCCTGCTTCCTTTTGAGTGGGGCCCTCAGCTAGATGTTCTTTATTTTTATTAATCATCTTATTGGAGAGTTCTTACGAACTTATAACAATCAATGATTCAACTGTATTAAACACACTTGTACATATGTTGCCATCAACATTTCCAAAACATTTTTGTTCGAGCCTTTGGTATAAGTTCCTATTTTGCTCACCCTTCCCCCACCCTAGATTTTTTATTAAAGAGTTTTGATGACTTATTCTAAGACTTTCCTGAAGAAGACAATTCAGTGATTCATATTTTCACTTCACCCAGTTTCTTAGCCTTGGGTTGATGCAGTCTTTGAGGAGCTCAGCAACATGTGTACCACTGATAGATTAGTTGATATTCTCACTCGGGTTAATTCTGATGTTATTTCTATATCAAATAAGTTTTTGTAAATATATGAGCACTCTTTTTAACTCTCTAATAAATAAAGTACTTTGTGATTCAATCATAAAGTATCCTTATTTCTTACAACTGTCTTCTATGATTCAGCTGAATGTCCCAGTCCTTTTTAAAAAAACAAAAACAAAAACATTGTAATGGGGGCTCTTATAGCTCTTTTCACAATCTGTACATATATCCATTGTGTTAAGCAATTTGTACCTATGTTTCCATCATCTCTTCAAGTCTTTAAGACCCCAGATGCTATATAATTTAATAGCTGGGCATCATCAGATTTTTTCACCACCTTTGCTTATGCACCCATTTTGTCTTCAGCGATTGTTTAGGGAAAGTGAATGGCACAGAATGCCAGGTTATTCGAACAAAGTATTCTTGTGTCAGAGAAGGACTTGAGTAGAGGCTCAATGTCTATAGGCTACCTTAATAGTTAACATATAAATATAGGTACAGAGACCATTATCCCTATCGTTATATATTAATACATTTACATATATACATGTCTATATTTGTACCTTTATAAATGGCTTTGCTTCCTACACCTTTCCTCTATTTCCTTTTATTTTCCTCCTGTCCCAGTATCATGTTTCACCATCATTTGGCTCGCAGTAATTTCTCCCTGCTACATTACATTTGATCAAACCCCACAAGGCATTCTATGTCCTCCTTGCCATCAATTTCAGGTTCTGTGTCTCTGAGTTTATTTACTTCCTCCCTTTCCCTTGTCTCCTCCTCTCCCATGTCCACCCAAAACCGTAAGTCTATTGTTTTCTCCTTGGGATTACAAGGAGGAAATTCCCAGAATTCTCAGAAGGCCATGCCCACACAGATTGGCTATTATCTGACTGACAGACTAGACTCCGCCCCTTCACCCTTTGTCCTCTCGAGTCCCAAATTGACACCAGAGTATGTAATTACCACAATGCCTTATATACTTATATATCACTAAGATATGCCACACAACTGTAACTTAACAAGTTACAAGGAATCACTACACAGCAAATGGATTGCAGCACTAGGCATACGCTCATGAAATTCACTCCTCTACCATGTTTCCATCATCCTGACAGAGGTTGGTAGAACCATGGACTAGTTATCTAAACGCACAGTTAAAGTGTCAGCTAAGTGGCAGTACTTTGCAGTGTTAGTGAAATGTTCTTGAGGAGGCTGTAGATGCTCTAAATCAGTGGCTAATATATGATGCTGCATCTTCAAAAGCCAGAATTCAAAGCCCTAGGAACCAATTAGTGGATGAGAATGGCATGACTCTCATATCTCTAGTGATCCACCCACAAATTTGTTTCTCGTGCCCACTAATTATGCTTTCAGTGTCTGAAAGCCTTTATTGCAAATGGAAAAATGCTCCCACTGAGAGATACCACCAGATTCTATTGAAATGGAAGTTAAGAATGCCACTAAAACACATTGGGCTGTCCATGCCTCTGGGTCAACAAGCAAAGAAGGGGAAATCAGAATCATATTACATAACAGAGGTAAGGAAGAGTACTTTAGGAATATAAGAGACCATTAAAGATCTCTTTTAGTAATACCATGCCCTATGGGAATCTATGCACACAATACTGACATGACTACTAATGGCACAGGCCCTCCAAGAAGAAATGTTTGAGTCATCTTACCATGAAGAAAACTACAACCAGATGAGGTATTTGGTGAAGTTAAGCAGAATATGGAATGGGTGATAGAAGAAGGTATTTTCAATACTAACTAGGATCATGGGATCGTTTGCATAAATGAGGACTCTAATTGTATGTAATAAGCATTTCTTCCTTGCATATGGTATCAAATCGTTTTTGTTTTCTTATAGAAATATAAAATAAATGGGGTTAAATGAAAACTGAGCATGATAGAGGAAAGTAAAAGGAAATAGAGGAAAGAACTAGAAAACAAAGGACATTTTTAGAGGTCTAAATATAGGCATGTACATAGGTAAATACATTTATATATGATGATGGGAAATAGATCTACATGCATATACTTGTAGGGTCAGTATTAAGGCAGCAGATGGACATTGGACCTCCACTAAAGTACCCCACTCATTACTTCTTCAATGCAAGAACACTTTGTTCTATTAAATTGGCAGTCCATGATGCTCACCCTCCTGACACAATCACTGAAGACAAATATGCACATAAGCAAAAGTGGTGAAGAAAGCTGAATGTGCCTGGCTATCAAAAGAAGTAGCGTCTGGGGTCTTAAAGGCTTGAAAGTAAACAAGTGGCCATCTAGTTCAGAAGCAACAAAGCCCACATGGAAGAAGTACACCATCCTGTGTGACCACGAGGTGTCAAACTGACTAAAGAACTAAAAATCATATCATTGCATGCCCACCTTCCTGATATGACTGCTGAAGACAAATGTGTGCATAAGCAAATTTGGTGAAGAAAAATGATGATGCCCGGCTATCAAAAGATATAGCATCTGGGGTATTAAAGGCTTGAAGGTAGAGAAGTGATCATCTAGTTCAGAAGCAACAAAGTCCACATTAAGAAGCACACCAGCCTGTGTGACCATGAGGTGTCATAGGGATCAGGTATCAGGCATCAAAGAACTAAAATTTATATCATTATAAATGAGGGAGAGTTTAGATGGGGACCCAAAGTCCATTTGTAGATGAAGTGATCTCCCCTTACAGAAAGTTCGCAAGGAAAGGGATGAGTCGGTCAGGGTACAGTGTAGCAACAATGAAATATCCAAATTTCCTCTAGTTCTTAAAAGCTTCCTACCCCCCCCCCCACTATCATGATCCCAATTCTACCTCACAAATCCAGCTAGACCATAGGATATACACTGGTACAGATAGGAACCAGAAACATGAGGAATCCAGGACAGATAATCCCTTCAGGACCAGTGGGGAGAGTGGTAGTACTGGGAGTGTGGAGGGAAGGTGGACTAGCAAGGGGGAACCAATTAAAAGGATCTACATATAACCTCTTCCCTGGAGTATGGACAACAGGGAAGTCGGTGAAGGGAGACATCAGACAGTGTACAATATGACAAAATATTAATAGTTTATGATTATATATTTGTATGAGTTCCAAATATAATGATTTTTAAAAATAGATGGAAATAATGTGTGGTGCATTTTCCATTTTATGCATGTGTGTATCATGTATGAATTTTTATTTAGAGGTTATGGTTTAAGGAGATGTACAGGTATCAAGTTGACTAAAAGGCAGAGAGTGATGGTTACAGTTGCATGACAATTTGTCTTGGCAGTAATTCTCCGTTGCTTGGCAATTATAATTTGGCAGTTACATAATGATATAATCTTCTTCCATTTTGTGATCTAATAATATTTTCACTTCCATGATAAAATTGGATATAATCATCCTTTTGATGAAAACTGTTATGAGATGTCCATCAGTTGAAACAGAGTTGCCTCAGCGTTGTGGCCAGCACCCAAATATATGAACATTATGGGAAAGTTCTCCGGAAGTTTCCTGGATTTCCTCCTTGGATACAGTAGATACTCTTTCTCATCCCTGAGGAGAAGCCACATGGACTTACCCTGCTGCAGCCCTGGGACCTGGAGGAGCAACATGGAGAGCCCTGCCAGCACGGAAACGGTTCTACTGTCACTGATGTGGCACTCACTGGTCTGTGATCTTCCTGCATTCAGTGTCATTGCATGTGTTTCACGAGTCTGAAAGGATAGCTTATACTGGTATCAGACATAAGGGCTAACATCGGACTTATGGACTTGATCTGAATTGGGCTGGGATGTTTTCTCAATATTCATCTGTTTTTGTATATAAACCTCTTTCTTCTTTTATTTTCAATAATTTTATTGGGGGCTCTTACAGCTCTTCAATACATCATTTATATCAAGCATATTTGTACACATGTCGCCATATTCATTTCCAAATATTTTCTACTTGAGTCCTTGGTATAATCTCCCCTTCTCCCCCTCCCCTTTTTTTAATGAATCATTTTATTGGGGACTCATATAAATCCTCTCATGACCCATACACACATCAATTGTATGCAGGCCACAGTTGCACACTTGTAGCCATCATCACTCTCAAAACATCCTCCCTCCACTTAAGCCCCCAGTACCAACTCCCCATGTACCCCCTCCCCCATGAACCCTTAATAGTTTACAAATTGTTGTTACTTTTTCATATCTTATACTGTCCAATATGTCCCTTCCCTGCTGTCTGTGTCCCAGAGAGGAGGTTATATGTAGATCCCTGAAATTGGTTCCCCCTTTCTATTCCACCATTCCTCCACCCTCCCAGTACCACCACTCCCACCACTAATCCCGAGGGAACATCCACCCTAAATTCCCCATGTGTCCAACTCCAGTGTATATCCTGCTGGATTTGTCTGGTAGAATTGGAATCATGATAGTGGGTTGGGAGGAAGCACTTGAGAACCAGAGGAAATTTGCATATTTCATTATAAACCTCTTTCTTAAACACATATGATTCTTCCTGGATTTGTTTATCTAGTCTACACGGACCAATACAGGTATACTGTGAGTTCATAGAAGTTTTGGCAGAGCATTGCTAACTGGGAATACTAATCACATATCCAGAGTAAGTATGTATTCATGTAAGAAAAAAATGCTGAACTTTCCTTTGTGAAAGTGAGGCAATGAAATAAGCTTACCCCCAAGTTTCTGACTGAGTGGTTCCATCTTGAAGATTCAATGTCTATATCTTCTACAGGTAGATAGGACAGATGGCAGTTCAGCAGTGACTGTAATCAATTGGCCTTGGTGAGTGGAAGCCCACGTTGTTTAGCTTATGCATAATTTTCATCCCTGTCACCAGGTCTATTTTGTTCATGTGCCCATTGGAAAATTGCAAGAGTCACTGGGTAAAGAGGATGACCTGTTTTCACAGAATGTGTCATTCTATCCAATTGATTGATAAAATCTTCCTCTGCAGAGGTAAACCTTTGCTAATCATTCACATGAGACACAAATATCTTCACTTCTTTGGCCCATTAATAAAAGTCTATCCACATACTTCTTCTTCAACCCCTCTTGTTGCCACTTTTTCAATCATATTTCTTCCAAGTCTCTTCCTACCCATCTAGACAAACCACTGGCCACAACCCATGAGTCACACATCAGTCACACATCTGGCTCATTATTCCTTCCAAGCAACTTGAATAAGCATATGTATTCAAATTTATGATCATTAGGAATATCTCTCTTCACCACTGTGCTTCAGGGAGTTACCAGAAAGCAATTGCAGTGTAGTCTTGAGTCATGGTTGCATATCAGGCAGAACTATATGTAAACAAGATACAAGTTTTCTCTTCCTCAATCAACTCAACTGAAGGAACTCTCCAAGAAACCATGGGTATGCTGGAGAGGGGAGGTAATGTATCAGAAGGGAATACTCTGGACATTTGAACATTGTGATGGGTAGGTTTGTAATGCCAACATGGCCACAGAAGATTGGTGGGTCTGTTGTGATGGCACAGCCAATGAACACACCGGATTAATTGAAGGGCAGAGATAGGAAGGGCTCGGCAAGTCCCGCCCTCTCTCTTCCTTCCGGATCTTTGGACCAGAGAGCTGCCTTGTTCGTCCTGTGCCTCGACCTCCAAGCAACACTACCCGTGGGACACCTAATCGTGGACGGTGTTGCTGTGAGTTGAGGTTCCTTCAAGCCCTACTTCGCCATGCTCCTGGGATTACATCTCTTGAGTTGGGGACTGTTGGACTCTGTCATCTGGCTGACTGTTGGCAACCTGCTCTGCCGTTTGCTGCCTGTGAGCAGATAGCCTGGATTGCTCCACAGAGGACTATTCAGCGGTCCTCAAGATTCGAAGGACTGCCAGTCTTCTAGTTGCCTCACCCAAGTGAGTTCCACTGAGAAATCTGTATTACTTTATAGTTAACTTTTTCTTTCTTATCTTATATACCTTTCTCAATATATAAATATATAAAAGAATTACAAGTGTCCTGAATTTTATTTCTCTAAGAGAACCCTGCCTGACACAAGTGGTACCAGGAGTGCTTCTAGAGAAATAAAATCATAAACATGGGTCTCTTTGATTGGTTTTCCAATCTGATTAGTCTTAAGAGCACTGTGATGCTAATTCTACACCTAAAGCCATGGATAATTTTGCCAATCCTACTAGTCCATGGTGTGAAATAGCAAAGCTAATAACTATAGTAGGAGCACCAATGGATGGGGTGCTGGTTACAGGAGAGGCTCTGAGAGAACATATGTCTGATATATTCCAGGAGTTTTGTCAAGATGCCAAGTATAAGGAAGCTGGTTGGCTGGTCCTCCTTACAATGGACTATGTGATTAAGGAGAGGGATTGCCTCAGAGCCTCAGAAGCACACCTTAAATGCCGACTTACGGACTTGAAGGCATCGGCCTGTGCTACAAAGGAAAGCCTTCTTGCCTGTAGTAAAAGAGCTGATATTGCTGAGAATCAAGCCCAAAATCTCATTATGCAAGTGACTGAATTACAACGTCAACTGAATGGCAGATCTAAAGCAGTGTCGGAAGCCAAAGTGAGGGCTTCGATAGGAAAAAAATTGGGACCCTGAAACATGGCATGGGAATATATGGGCTGAGGATCCAGAAGAGGAGGATATTATGCCACCATTAGAAACAAGTGAACCAGCCCAGTCTATAAATTTGCCCCTCCCAGCTGAAGATAGTGGTCTATTATCAACAAAGCAACCTACACCTGAGCAGATCAACCAACCTATTCCAGGTGAAATGCCAGGTGGGGCTGCATCTCTACCATTGCCCGGGGGAAATGACTTACAAGATAGTACTGAGAACACCTAGGAAACACCCACACCATTGATAGTTTCTGCTAGACCTATTACTAAAATTAAGGCAAGGAAAGCTCCTAAGGGTGAGGCCGAGGTGATTACTCAAGAAGAAGTACGCTATATTCACAAAGAACTGCTCGAGCTTTCAAATATATACAAGCAAAAGCCTGGGGAGTATCCCTGGGAATGGTTACTAAGGGTGTGGGATACTGGTGCAAGAAATGTAATATTAGATCAGTCTGAGTTTCTGGATATGGGACCCCCTAAGCACAGACTCTTCTTTCAATGTCTCAGCAAGAGAGACTAAGAGATGAACCAACTCCTCATTTGGCTGGTTCACTGATGCATGGGCTGCCAGATGGCTTAGATTAGACCAACATGAGGTGCCTGACCTACCTTGGTACACTGTAGAAGAAGGCATCCAAAAGTTGAGGGAAATTGGTATGGTGGAATGGATCTATCAGGATATTCCCATAGACCCCAAAAGGGGGTGTCCTGAGGACATCTTGTTCACTACAACCATAAGGAACAAGTTTGTGAAGCGGGCCCCAGCATCTTTGAAGACTCCTATAATTGCTTTGTTGTGTGCACCAGGATTAACTGTGGGAACTGCCTTAAGTGATATTTGCCCACAATGGGGCTGATTGGACTCCGTGGTAACAAAGGTCAATTGTCAGCAGTGAATCAACAGAGACAGGATGGACGTGGTTATAATAGACAACAAGGCTTTCGTGGTAATCAAAGCAGCCTGTCTCATACAGAATTATGGCATTGGCTACTTAGTCATGGTGTCCCTAGGAGTGAAATAGATGGGAAACCTACTAAATATTTATGTGACTTATACAGGCAGAAGAATGCTGGATCAGGTGAACAGAGGAATAGGCAGTCACGATCACTCAACCAATTCCCAGACCTGAGCCAATTTACAGACCCAAAACCACTTGAATGAGGGGAAGTCCGGGTCCCTTGGAAGAAGGACCCTGCCACATCACCGAAGGTTTATGCTGTTAGTCTTTCTTCTTGCCTTCCTCAAAGGGACCTCAGGCCTTTTACAAGAGTGACTGTTCATTGGGGAAAAGGAAATAATCAAACTTTTCGGGGATTACTGGACACTGGCTCTGAACTGACACTAATTCCAGAGGACCTAAAATGTTTTGAAGGCCCACCAGTCAGAATGGGGGCTTATGGAGGCCAAGTTATTAATGGAGTTTTAGTTCAGGTATGCCTCACTGTGGGTCCGGTAGGTCCCCAAACCCATCCTGTGGTTATTTCACCAGTTCCAGAATGCATTATTGGAATAGACATACTTAGTAACTGGCAGAACCCCCACATTGGAAATGTGGAATGTGGAATAGGGGCTTTCATAGTGGGAAAGGCCAAATGGAAACCCTTAGAATTGCCATTGCCTAGGAAAATAGCAAACAAAAAGCAATACCGCATTCCTGGAGGGATTGCAGAGATCAGTGCCACCATCAAAGACTTAAAAGATGCAGGGGTGGTGATTCCTACCACATCTCCATTTAACTCACCTATTTGGCCTGTAAAGAAGACAGATGGATCCTGGAGAATGACAGTGGATTATCGTAAGCTTAACCAGGTGGTGACTCCAATTGCAGCTGCAGTTCCAGATGTGATCTCATTGCTTGAGCAAATTAATACTTCTCCTGGTACTTGGTATGCAGTTATTGATCTGGCCAATGCCTTCTTCTCGATACCGATTTCAAAGGATCACCTAAAGCAGTTTGCCTTCAGCTGGCAGGGGCAACAGTACACTTTCACAACTCTCCCCCAGAGGTACATCAACTCTTCTGCCCTGTGCCATAACTTAGTTCGAAGGGACCTCGAACGCCTGTCTATTCCACAAAATGTCACACTAGTCCTTTATATTGATGATATTATGCTGATTGGATCCACTAAGTAGGATGTATCAAAGACTTTAGATTCATTAGTACAGCATCTGCATACAAGAGATTGAGAAATTAACCCAACAAAGATTCAAGCACCCTCCACCTCGGTAAAATTTCCAGGGGTCCAGTGGTGTGGAACATGTTGAGATATTCCCACTAAAGTGAAGAACAAGCTATTGCATCTTGCTCCCCCAACAACAAAACAGGAGGCACAACGCCTTGTGGGCCTTTTCGGATTATGGAGCCAACATACCCTCACTTGGGTGTTCTACTTCAACCTATTTATCAGGTGACACGAAAGGCCTCCAATTTTGAGTGGGGCCTGGAACAAGAAAAGGCTATGCAACAGGTTCAGGCTGCCGTGCAAGCTGCTTTGCCACTGGGACCATATGATCCAGCTGACCCGATGATGCTAGAAGTGTCGGTTGTTGATAAAGATACAGTGTGGAGTCTTTGGCAGACCCCTATTGGTGAATCACAGCGTAGACCATTGGGATTTTGGAGTAAAGTCCTGCCATCTTCTGCAGACAACTACCTCCCCCCTTTTAAAAACAGCTGTTGGCCTGTTATTGGGCTTTGGTGGAGACCGAATGCCTCACTTTGGGCCACCAAGTCACCGTGAGGCCTGAACTACCCATCATGAACTGGGTATTGTCTGACCAAAGAGTCATAAAGTTGGACGTGCACAGCAACACTCCATTATTAAATGGAAGTGGTACATATGAGATCGGGCCAGAGCAGGACCGGAAGGTACAAGTAAATTGCATGAAGAAGTGGCCCAAATGCCCACAGTCCTCACTCCAGTCACATTACTTTCTCTTTCCAAATCTGCACCTATGGCCTCCTGGGGAGTTCCTTATAATAATCTGACTAAAGAACAGAAAGGTCATGCTTGGTTCACGGATGGCTCTGCATGATATGCTGGTGCCACTCGTAAGTGGACAGCAGCAGCGCTACAGCCCCTTTCTGGGATCTCCCTGAAAGATAGTGGTGAAGGAAAATCCTCCCAATGGGCAGAACTTTGAGCAGTGCACCTGGCTGTTCAGTTTGCCTATAAAGAAAAGTGGCCAGATGTGAGACTTTACACTGATTCATAGGCTGTGGCCAATGACTTGGCTGGATGGTCAGGGACTTGGAAGGAACATGATTGGAGGATTGGTGACAAGGAGGTGTGGGGAAGAGATATGTGCATGGATCTCTCTGAATGGGCCAAAAAAGTAAAAGTAATTTTGTCTCATGTGAATGCTCATCAAAGGGTTACCTCTGAAGAGGAGGGCTTTAACAATCAAGTAGATAAGATGACACGCACTGTGGAGACTGGCCCTCCTTTTTCCTCTGCCACTCCTGTTATTGCCCAATGGGCACATGAACAAAGTGGACATGGTGGTAGGGATGGAGGTTATGCATGGGCACAGCAACATGGACTTCCACTCACCAAGGCTGACTTGGCCACAGCCACTGCTGAGTGCCCTATTTGCCAGCAGCAGAAACCGACGTTAAGTCCAAGGTACAGAACCATTCCTCAGGGAGATCAATCAGCAACTTGGTGGCAAGTTGATTATATAGGACCACTTCCATCCTGGAGGGGGCAGCGCTTTGTTCTGACTGGAATAGACACATAATCTGGATATGGATTTGCCTTCCCTGCACACAATGCTTCTGCCCGAACCACCATTCATGGACTTACGGAATGCCTCATCCAGCGGCATGGCATCCCACATAGCATTGCTTCAGATCAAGAAACTCACTTTACAGCAAATTCAGTGCGGCAATGGGCCTATGCCCAGGGAATCCACTGGTCATATCATGTTCCGCATCATCCTGAAGCTGCTGGCTTGATAGAACGATGGAATGGGCTCCTGAAGACACAACTGCGACGCAAACTACGTGGCAACAACTTGCGAGGCTGGGCAGTGTTCTCCAGGAAGCTGTATACACTTTAAACGAGCTGCCAATATATGGTGCTGTGTCTCCAATAGCCAGGATTCATGGGTCCAGGAACTAAGGGGTAGAAACTAGAGTGGCACCACTCACTGTTACTCCTATTGACCCACTTGCAGCATTTTTGCTTCCTGTCCCAGCAACCCTATGTTCTTCTGGACTGGAAGTCCTGGCCCCAAAGGAAGGAACTCCCCCACCTGGAAACACAGCATGGATTCCACTGAACTGGCAGCTGAGAATGCCCCCTGGCCACTTTGGGCTTCTCATGCCTTTGGATCAACAGATCAGGAAGGGCGTCACTGTACTGAGTGGTGTGATTGATCCAGATTATCAAGAAGAAATTGGACTGGTGTTACATAATGGGGTAAAGAGGAATATATCTGGATCCCATAGGCCGACTCCTAGTGCTACCATGCCCTGTGATAAAAGTTAATGGTAAATTACAGCAACCCCATCATGACAGGACATCTAATGACCTAGACCCCTCAGGAATGAAGGTCTGGGTCACCCCACCAGGCAAAAAAACCACAACCAGCTGAAGTGATTGCTGAGGGCAAAGGTAATACAGAATGGATAGTAGAAGAAGGTAGTTCTACCTACCAATTACAACCAAGTGATCAACTGCATAAGCAAGGTTTGTGATTGTTCATGTGTTTTCTGTTTATGAGCTTATTGAATCTTTTCTTTGCTCATGTACGATATATCAGGTACAATTGGACTCAGTGTGTTCTCACTTATATGTATGATAGATGTTTGATGTTAAGTATAAGTTTGATTTCATTGATGTCTAGAAATTCTGCATGGCTAAAAAAATTGTGTACAGGTGCCATGTTGGCAAGGGGTGGATTGTGATGGGTAGGTTTGTTATGCCAACATGGCCACAGAAGATTGGTGGGTCTGTTGTGACAGCATGGCCAATGAACACATGGGATTAATTAAAGGGCAGATATAGGAAGGGCTCAGCGAGTCCCGCCCTCTCTCTTGCTTCCAGATCTTTGGACCAGAGAGCTGCCTTGTTCATCCTGTGCCTCGACCTCCAAGCAACACTACCCGTGGGACACCTAATCGTGGACGGTGTTGCTGTGAGCTGAGGTTCCTTCAAGCCCTACTTCGCCATTCTCCTAAGATATACATCTCTTGAGCTGGGGGCAGTTGGACTCTCATCTGGCTGACTGTTGGCAACCTGCTCTGCCGTTTGCTGCCTGTGAGTAGATAGCCTAGATTGCTCCACAGAGGACTACTCAGCGGCCCTCAAGATTTGAAGCACTGCCAGTCTTCTAGTTGTCTCACCCAAGTGAGTTCCACTGAGCAATCTGTATTACTTTATAGTTAACTTTTTCTTTCTTATCTTATATACCTTTCTCAATATATAAATATATAAAAGAATTACGAGTGTCCTGAATTTTATTTCTCTAAGAGAACCCTGCCTGACATAAACATGTAACTTAATTGAATATTCAGGTCTTGCTTAAGCCTGATCTCATTCATGTCACACTTAATGATGGGATGCTATTACGCAAGGTTAACTTTATGGCTTTGTGGGCCAGACACCATGCAATTCATGATATACAACTCAGGCCATTTGGACCCTGGTGACTCCTAATTAAGTTTCTAATAAGGACCAGTAATAAGCCAACAGCTGTTTTTTAACAAAAAGTGGGGGGGGGGGGAGGATTTCAGGGCTTTGCTATGATTTACCCATAATGTCTTTCCAAAGACTACAAACAGTACCTCTATCTGTCACCACTTCAAGTGCAATTGGATAAGCTGAATTATATGGCCCAAGTAGCAGACCTGTTTGCGTACAACCTGACCTTGTTGTAGATCCTTCTCCTTTTCTGACACCATTCAAGACTAGCAGTTTTGTGTCTGTTTTCTATTTTCTCTCAAATATATTGAAATAGCATCTCCACCTACATGATATGTTGCCTCCAAAATCTAAAGTGGTGCTGTACCTTCATTTCAGTCATGAGATGAAATAAAGTATGTTTACTTTAGAAGGAATAGCTTGACATGCTCCACAAAACTGGACACCCTAACATTTTCAATTCATTTATTCATTTTAAACCACATCATGGCAGTTACATAATTTTATGTCAACTTGATATCTGGGATGTAGAGGTGAAATCTAACCTTTCAGTCAGGTCACAGCCTGATTGTAACTCCTTGTGGGTGTGGAGATTCCTGGGAATGGACCCCACCCCACCTCCCTCACCCCAGCCTTCACCTTCCAGTGATGACCCACAGGAGACCTGTGCAAATCCTGGAGATGCTTCCACTGTCATTGTATCTACACAACTCTTTACCTACCAGTCTGTGATCTTCCTGCATTCTGCATCATTGCTTGTTGCTGTGTGAGTCTGAAGAGGAATTTACAGACTAGTATCAGACTTAAGGACTAGAATCATATTTATGGACCTGATCTGGACTGGGCTAGGATGTTTTCTGATATATAACTACTTCTTGATATAAGTTCTTTTTTTTACACATATACATGTGTCATTGGATTTGTTTCTCTAGCAAACACAGCCTAACACCATGTGTATCTCCTTGTTTGGTTTGGACAATTGCCTCTTGGTCTATGTACAGGTTTTTCGTAAATACATTGAGTATTTTGTAATTCCCATTCTTCACAATCTTATCCATAGTTTGATATAATTCACCACAGTGAATACTTTTCCATAGTCATTAAAACACAAATAAACATCTTTCTGGTATTCTCTACTTTCAGCCAAGTTCCCTGCAACATCAGAAATTATATCCCTTATGACAAGTTCTTTTCTGAATGTGGCTTGAATTTCTAGCATCTCCCTGTCAGTATGCTGCAACTATATTTTAACTATCTTCAGCAAAATTTCACTTGTGATATCAATAATGTTCTGTAATTTCTGAATTATGTTTGGTCACCTTTCTTTGGGATGGGCACTGTGTTTGTGCGGGTAGACTAGAGAAACAAATTCATAGACACATATATGGATATAAGGGTAAGGTTTATATACAATAGGAATGGAACATTGAGAAAGCATCCCAACCCAGTCCAGTTCAAAGTCATAAGTCTGATATTAGCCCATATGCCTGATACCAGTCTCTAAATTCTCCTTCTGACTCATGAAGTCACAAGCCAGTGGGTGCAGAATTCCGGTGCTGGCAGGGGTGTCCACATGGCTTCTCCAACTACAGAGGTCTGCTTCCATCAGAATAAGGCTGTGTGGCTTCTCCTCTGGCTCCTTCGGCTCCTCGGACACTGCCATCTTGTATTGTCCGTAGTTCGTCGTCTTGGAGACTGACTCCCAACAATTGGGGAGATGGCCTCTCATCTCCACATAGGAAATATCGTGAGATTTCTCACAAGTCTCAGGAGAAAGCCATGCCCACACAGAGGCCTCATTGGCTATCTTCAGATTAACAGGTTTGACTCCACCCCTACACCTCAATCATGAAATTGACATCTCGAATACATTTCTGCCACAGGCACAAATATGAACATCTTCCAGTTTGTTGATCAGATAGGCTTCTTCCAAATTCATTATTCTTGACATACTAGTTATTCTTAGCATAACTAGTGAGTTCTTCAAGTGCTGCATCAGTTTGTTGAAACATTTCCATTGGTATTCTGCTGATCCAGAAACCTTGTTTTTCCCTAATGCCTTTATTGTTTTGTTTGTTTTGGTTTTGTTGGGGGGGGGCATCATTGCCCTCTGGTGGTGGGAGTAGGAGGCCCAGCCTTGCTTCTGAAGAGCTGCTGCTGGATTTGAACCTCCAACCCAGTGGGCTGCAGTCCTGTGCACAACCACTACGCCACTAGGGCTCAACTTTGCTGATGCCTTTAAAGCAACTTCAAATGCTTCTTTCAGTATTACCAGTTATTCATAGCCCTCTCAAGTTTTTGATGGCACAAATCACTGCCATTCTCCCAGTAAGGCCTGCTGGTTTTAAGTTTACTATTTTCCTAGAGAGAGACGGTTCTAATGCTTTTCAAAGTCCCTTACATGTTGCTATTTTTGTTAGGCATCATCATAAAAAACATATGTGCAGCAGAATGAAACTCTGCTAGTTCTGTGTCATCCTTACAATTCAGTGTCAATCTAGCTGGTTGATGAAAATCTTTTTTTGTTGTTGTTGCTATTTTACCACCCATAATGTTCTATGCGAGGGATCAGTCTTTCCTGATAACATGTTCAAAGTGTGTGCAAGCAAATTTTACCATTCATGAATCAAAGAATAATCCTGGCTGTACTTCTTCCTTCCAAGATATATCTCTTTGTTCTTCGGACACTCCACAGTAATTTTCATATCCTTCACCTACAGCTTAATTCAAATCCATCAATTCCTCTTTAGTCTTCTTTATTTGATGTCTCATTTTCACCAGCATGTAAGACAATTGAATATACCATGGCTTGGATTAGGTGCACACTACTAACATCCTTCATCTTCAACATTTTAAAGAGGTCTTATGTAGCACAAATACCCAATGCAATCCATTGTTTGTTTGATTAACTCCTACTTCTCTGAGTATTGATTGTGGATCCAAGCAAAATGGAATTCTTGACAACTTCAATCTATTCTCTGTTCATTATGATTTTGCCTATTTGTTCATCTGTGAGAACTTTTTTCTTTACATTGACTTGTAACTCAAACTTAAGGCAACAACGTTATTTTCATCCACAAGTGTTTCTAGTCTTCTTGGCTTTAAGAAACAAAGTTGTATCATCTGCATATCACAAAATGTTAAGAGACCTTCCCCCATGACTGATGCTATGTTCTTCTTCATATATTACAGCATCTCAGGTTATTTGCTCAGCATAATGTAGAATAAGTTTTGTAAAAGAATATAACTGTGATGCACACCTTTTCTGGCTTTAAACCATATAACATTGTCTTTCTCTGTTTGGACAATTGATTCTTGGTCCATATACAAGTTCTATGCAAGCACAGTGAAGTGTTCTGTAATTCCCATCCTCATAATCTTATCCATAGTTTATGATCTACACAGATCATAACATAGTCAATAAAACATGTGCAAACACCTCTCTGATATTCTCTTCTTTTAGCAAAGCTCTATCTGTGGTAGTTACATAATTTTATGTCAACTTGAAGTGTAGGGGTGGAGTCTAGTCTGTCATTCATGTCAGAGCCAGATGGAGTCTCCTTGTGGGCTTGCTTTCCTCATGAGAATTATTCTGGGAACCTCCCCACCATCTTCTCTGCCTTTACCTTCCTGCCATCATGCGGCTTAGAGACCTGTCTGAGGCCTGGACATGTATCCACTGCCTTTGGGTCCACAAGACTTTGCATCCACCAGTGGGTGATGTTCCTGCATTATGCATCATTACATGTGGCTTTGTGAATATGAAAGGGACTTAAGGACTTGAGTTTAACTGGCCTGGAATGGTATTTTGATATAAAATAATTCCTTGATACAAAGCTCTCTCTTACACATATATGAATATATCCTTGAATTTGTTTCTCTAGTCAATCTGGCCCAACATGTTTTGGTACTAGGAGTGGGGTACTAGAGCAACAAACCATAAAGATGGTGAGTGAATGCTTGTCTGATATCTGCCAAATGTTAGATTTTTTTTCCCTCTGCTTAGCCAGAAGTAAGATGAGCCCACACTGTTTACTCAATTGTTTTCTGGGAAAAACTATAGGTAGTTAATATTTAGATTCTTTTCTTTGATTGGTGTATCTGGCTATTTCTATCTGAAATGGGAAAACGAAGGTGATTAATGTACATTTTGAGTTCAGAGGACAAAATGGCCCCTTGAACTTCTCAACTGAAACAATGATGTTTAGTTAAAATGACAGGAGTTCAAAATAGCTGACAGAAGACTCCACATGGGTTGACACAGGCAGAGACCTAATGCCACATGACATATGAATGGGATTTGGTTGTTTTAAAAACGTGTTTAGGGGGAAGCTGTCAGGCCACATGGAGAAGCTGTGCTATGGGGCTCCAGCTCCTCAGAGTGTTTTGACTAGATAATATCATGGCTGAACCTAAGAAAAAAATTAGACACCATAGTACTGAGCATTTGAACTATGGGTTTATTCAGTTGCCTACAAATAATACATAACCCATAACTCAAGATTTGAAGACTCATTATACAAGGCCATTGCCTCTATAAGGCCAAGAAACTAATCTTTATTGACTGAATTTCTTATAGGAAGAAGACAAAGTCATTATGGAAGGAAGCATACTGGATTGTTGTTGATTTGCATGCCCTAGTGAGAGTTTGATAAAAGTAGAGCAATATCCTAGCAAAAATTCAAACATGAAAGTATTGGGAATGCATTCTTTAAAAAAGGGCAGGGGGTATACTTGAATCCTTGACTAAACATAGGAGGGGACAGAGAAGTGATTATTTGGGGATGAGTTCTATAAAAGGGGGGGATGTACATGAACTCTTGAGCAAACATGGGTGGGGGGACATAGAAGTGATTTTTTGAAGGAAATATTTACAAAGCAGCATGTAACCAAATATTGTCAAATAGGTACCAAAGATCATGTAACAAATATGCTCTCAAAAACTGCTTACTCAAATTGTTAATCAGAATATACATTAACCAATACTAAGGCTTTCTTTTTTAAATGTATGTGGTACTGATCAAATGGAACTGTATATAAAAACTCTGTCATTCTCCAGAATAACAGAACACTATATTTTTTCACTTTGTGATGCCCAACATGAGCTGCCATCTCTTAATAAAACTCTTTGTGTTTACTCAAAAGAAAACAATAATAATTATTATAATGCATTTAGAATCTGACTCTACTACATATACTGATTTTTTTCTGCCTAATGTTGACATGTGATAGAAATGGTTATTGGAAAATATGAAAATAGAGAGTTTGTAAACCCACCACCTTCAAACATTAAATTGGATCTTTAAATAGGTCTAGGAGTTCCCTGGAAAGAAGGTACTGAAAAGATAAAAGTCACCCAGTGCCTTGAGTGCTCAGTATATTTGCATTTGAGAAGACTTGCTGAGAGAACTATTGACTGAAGAAAGAAAAAGAAGCACTTTGACTTTTTGAATTTGAACTAGTGGTTTGCTCCTGAAGCTAGAAAAAATTTGGACCCAAGAAGAAACTCTCCTCTCTAGGGCTTAAAGTTAAAGAGCCCACAGGCAGCCTAAAAAGCTCATACAGTGACCACCTGGGTCTATTTGTTGAATGGAAGTGGGAGAAAATAGAGAGAAGAGTTGACTCTGGCCACTGACACCTATGGACCTGATTCACAGGGACTAGAGGGAAGATGAAGTAGGGTTAGTTGGTCTGAAGTTTTAAGACTTGTGTGGAACCTAAGCATATGGCATGACCTACTTCAAGGGGTCTAGGGTGATTAAAAATTTGTGATGGGGCCTGAGGTTGAAAGGCATGGCTGTCAATGGGCACCCTTGTGAGACTGAGAAGGCTCACACTGAGTTGACCAGAACCTGACATGATGAAGTTAAGATTTTTGAGCCTGTGAATTGTTGTATATTGCTGCTGGCTTTATGGATAGCCTGTCTTGATTTGACTTTGCCTATAGATGCAGACTCACAAGACTCCAAGTGTAATGAAGATTCTCCACATTAAAGAACATGTTTTCTCCTCTGAACACTAGGTGATGTAAGCAATGTAGATATTGGATATACAAAATAGGGGGTATAGAGATATGAAGTGACTGACTTACAAACTTTCATGGGTGGGGATATTTTTTAGGATTATGCTATAAGTGGTCACATAACTGCAATTTTAAGTACAGAATATTTTTGTTTTGTTCACTTATATACTGGTACATCTTGAGTTGTATGCATTTTAGTTTTATCTTGTTAGACACAAATATGATCTATTATTTTTGTTTTAAAAATTATGTATGACTGAAGAATTGTGTAAAAGTATCAAGTTGACAAGGGGTGATCTATGATAGTTAAATAATTGTGTGTCAGCTCGAATTGTAGGGGTCAAGACTAGCTGTCAATCGTGTCACAGCCTGATGGTGTCTCCTTGTGGGCATGCCCTCCTCCGCATGGGGTGGGAACACCCACCCCATCTCTGTCTTCACCTTCCTGGCATCATGCTATTCAGAGTTGTGTGAACACCCTAGAGATGTGCCCACTACCTTTGGATCCACAAGACTTTGCCCCCATGGTCTGGTGATGTTCCTTCATTATGCATCATTGCATGTGGCTTTGTGAGTCTGAAAGGGACTTATGGACTAGTAGTGGATGTATAGACTTGAATTAGACTGGGATAGAATGTTATTTTGATATACAATTACTCCTTGATAGAAAGTTCTCATCAACCAAACACATTATCTAATGTAAACCATCATATCCCATGTGACACATCCTCCTCTGAATCTAGCTTTAATGTCTGGCTGCTCTGTTTTTGTTGCTGTTGTTTTTATCCAACAAGAAATCATATCTTTGTTAAGGATAGAAACAATACAAATTCCAGATCAAACTGCAGTTCTTTTGAAACACCAAAAAAAGGTCTTTGCAAGCAATAAAACCCAGATGGAAGAAGCACACCAACCTGTGTGAGCACAAGGTGTTTACAGGATCAGGTATCAAGCAGGAAAGAACAAAAAATCATTATCATTGTATGCTCACCTTCGTAATATCATCGCTGAAGACAAATGGGTGCATAAACAAATATGACAAAGAAAGCTGATGCTATCAAAAGATATCGCATCTGGGGTCTTAAAGGATTGAAAGTAAACAAGCAGCTATCTATTTCAGAAACAACAAAACCCACATGGACGAAGCACATCAGCCTCTGTGATCATGAGGTGTCAAAAGGATCAGGTATCCGGCATCAAAAAACAAAAAAAGCATATCACTGTGAATGAGGGGGAGTGCAGATGGGGAACCCAAAGTCCATCTGTAGGCAACTGGATATCCCTTTACAGAAGGGTCGTGGAGAGGAGACTAGCCAGTCATGCTGCAGTGTAGCAACGATGAAATATACAACTTTCCTCTAGTTCTTAAATGCTTCCTCCCCCCAACTATCATGATCCCAATTCTACCTTACAAATTTGTCTAGACCAGAGAATGTACACTACACTAGTACAGATAGGAACTAGAAACACAGGGAATTCAGGACAGATGATCCCTTCATCCCAGTGGTGAGAATGGTGATACCAGGATGGTGGAGAAAAGGTGGGGTAGAAAGGGGGAACCAAGTACAAGGATTACATAACCTCTTTCCTGGGGAAGGCAGACAACAGAAAAATGGGTGAAGGGAGATGTTGAACAGTGTGAGATATGACAAAATAACAATTTGTAAATTATCAAGGGTTCATGAGGGAGGATGGAGTGGGAAGGGAGGAGAAAACGAGAAGTTGATATCAAGTTTTGTGAATGATGGCAACAAATGTGCAAATGTGCTTGCCACGATAGATGTATGTGTGAATTGTGATGAGTTCAAGGAGACCACAATAAAATGCCTTTTTCCTTTTTTTAAAAAAAAATGTCTTTAGTTTGAGATGGTTATATTGTTAGTTCCATAAGAGCATTTATAAGATAATTACTATTGTGCTTCAGGACTCAGATTGCCTTTGTTCTGGATATATTTGTTTGTGACACGACTAATTCTATATCCTATTCCCACACCCTTTTCATCTATATCTATATCCTCATTCCACATCTTTTCCATTCTGTATCTAATTTCCACACCTTTTTTTATCAACCTGTTCCTCTTTACACTTCTCTTGTACAGTTGGAGTCTGGGTGCTTTACTGACTGCTCTAGAGAGCTTCTTCTTGCCTTTGAATTCCTCAACAGCTGCTTGCTGTGTTGGCTGAGATAAATCTTCAATCTTAGCTTCCCCCAAAACTATGGAGATTTCTGAAGTGGGGTTCTTTTAGATATCTGGCTTTGTGATGACCAAGAGGAAATTCTTTTATTCCTTTTTTCCCTTGTATTTCTAATAGTGACTCTAGTAAAGCCTGTAACTTGACTAGGGCCCAGTTTGAACCTAACCTTCTAGGCCTTCTTTTCACTCACACAGTTGTACTTTGCTGACAGAGACTAGCCATCAACTTCAGCTGCTGCTAGCAGCTGAACTGGTTGTGTGACTGCCTGCGTGGAAGCCGGCATTCTTTGCGCTGATTCATCCCCGGCAGATTCTTATCCATGTCCTGTCTCAGCCAGGGCTGTGCTAACTCCTGCTCGGCAGCAGGAAGAATTTCTGCTGCTTCACTGGATATTTTGTGCAGGGAACATGTAACCAAGATGGTGGCAGAAAATGAGCCCATTTTAGAAGGAAGCCTAGAATGGAGAGGGCTCTGATAGTTTCTTATTGATGCACTGATGCAACCACTTTTTAATATATTCAGCAACATTTTACTTGCATGTGATATTGGATATTATTCGATAATTTCCTACCTTAATAGCCTTTTCTCCACATCAGAGATCCAATATGGGGAGTTTACGAATGACTACAAGTTACTCTATTCCAATTATGCATTCTAGCACTTGGGGAAAATATTACAGGATGGGTTTGGGGACAAATGAACCAACTGTGATAAATAATTCAGTGAAGACCCATGAATAACCTGCTCTTCAGACACCCATTGCAGGGGAGTCCCTCCACAAGGGGACCTGGCCTCCCTTTTATTGAAGGATCTATATGTACAAATTGACTCAGTAAGAACTGATAATCCAGACATTATTTTGTATTCTGATTATTTAAGTTAGACTTTCATTCACTTAATCTACAATTCTACTTACACAGAAGGTCAGGGAAACATTTAGACGATGTCCCATCCATTTAAGTCCTATGCATATCATGCATTCTCAGCCAATTGCGTCCATAAATTCATGAGCCAGAATATTCTGATTACTCATTTCACTACTCTGTCCATTATGGCAATCATGCCCACCATATCCAATCAATCCCAACCTCTTTTAAGTTTCAATAACCTAATTATGGTTTCAATTCAGGTAGGCTGTTCCAACTGTCAAATTTGATATACTATTTGATTTGCCAAGGCACCTAATTTTACCACAGAAAACTGGGGGACTTTTGCAGCATAAAAAATGTTCTGACTCCATGAGACTTGACTGCAAAACACTCCTAAAGGTCAACAAACAGACCTTGAACTATTTACAGTGCCTTCTTTTTTTGTTGTTATTTTCTTTTGCTCTCTATGTCTTTTGTGCATGTTATTTTCTCTGCAGGTCTATCTAGGTAAGATAGGTGGGATAAACAATCTGGAGAAAAAAACAAGACGACCAACTATGCTAATGGGACATGTAGTGTGGTAGGCAGGGGAAAGGAAGTAGGTGTTAACCAACCCAGGGACAAGGGAACAACAAAGGAACTAAAATTGATGGGAACAACAAGGGATCTAAAATTGATGACAAGGAGGGTGTAGTAGGACTGTAGGACTTGATCAAGGGCAATGAAACCTAGAGGAATTACAGAGCATGATAGTTGGACAAGAGGAAAGAAAGGAAAAGAAAATAGAGGAAAGTAGTAGGAGGCAAAAAATATTTATAGAGGTTTAAATTCAAGCATGTACATATGTAAATATATTTATATATGATGATGGGGAAATAGATCAATGTGCATATATTTATAGGTTTAGTTTTAAGGTAGCAGATGGACATCGGGACTCTACTACTCTCTCAATGCAAGAACATTTTATTCTAGTAAACTGGCATTCCATGATGCTCACCTTCCCGACATGATTGGTGAAGACAAAGCAGGTGCATAAGCAAATGTGGTGAAGAAAGCTAATAGTGTCTGGCTATCAAAAGATATAGTTTCTGGGGTCTTATATGACTGAAGATAAATAAGCTACCATCTAGCTAAGAAGCAGCAAACCCATATGGAAGAAGCACACCAGCCAATATAATAACAAAAAGTCAAAGGGATCATGTATCAGGCATCAAAGAACAAAAAACCATATCATTGTGATTGAAGGGAGTGCAGAGTAGAAACCCAAAACTCATCTGTAAACAACTGGATATCCCCTTATAGAAGGGTCTCCGGGAGGAAATGAGCCAGTTAGGGTGCACTATACATACATCTTTCCTCTAGTTCTTTAATGCTTTCGTGCCCCCTCCCCCCCAGTATCATGATCCTAATTCTACCTTACAAATTCAGCTAGACCAGAGTATGTACAGAGGTACAGATCAGAGTTGGAAACACAGAAAATCCAGGACAGCTAAACTCCTCAGGACCAATTATAAGAGTAGTGACCCCAAGAGGTGATGAGGAAGGTGAGGGATAAAGGGGAAACTGATCCCAATGATCTATATATAACCCCCTTCTTGAGGATATGGACAACAGACAAGTGGGTGAAGGGAGACATTGGACAGCATAAGACATGAAAAACTATTAATTCATAAGTTATCAAGGGAGAAGGAGGGAGGGAGGGAGGGTAGGAAAGGGAGGGGGAAATGAGGAGCTGATACCAAGGGCTCAAGTAGAAAGCAAATGTTGTGAGGATAATGATGACAACAAATGTATTTGTATGGAGGTATGTATGTGGTTGTGGTAAGAGTTGTATGAGCTCCCAATAAAATGACTTATTTAAAAAATAGGTTGAAAAACTCAGCTTATACTAGAGTATATATGGTACATAAAATAATAATCACAGAAGTCCTAAAAGATCCTGGGACTCCCTTCACAAATTTGTTCCTCATAATTTTAGTGAAAGCCATGTGCTCTGAGCACGCCAGGTGTGATTTTCTTCGGTCCAACAGGATAAATCTACTTTAACATGCTAGTTTTCTTAAGATTTTACTTTCTTCACTAGTTTATTAAGGCAGGTCTGGTACTTCAACTTGATTTAGTGAAAGTCACAATGTTATCCATGCAAGTGAACCAACAAAATTAACTGTTTAAACCTTTCCTGTCAATTTGAATCATTAAATGCAGTCTGCACTGAATCAACCCAGACACAAAACCAAACTCATTACCACTATGCCAACTCAGACTCACAGTCATCCTAAGGACCAGAGGACCGCCCCTGTGGGTTTCTGAAACTGTCAATCTTTACCAGAGCAAAAACTCTCATTTTTTCTTCTGCAGTGTGACTGGAAGGTTGAAATTGCTGGCCCAATTTGAGTTTGCAGCTCAGCATATTCATAAAATTAGATTTATCCCTTATATTCCTTGCACCATATCCAAGATCCCTGCCACTCTTACATATATACTCCCCAGGTCTATGTTTATATGTATTAGAAAATAAGTTCTTTTGGAGTGTAGCATACTTCCTCCAGGGCCTCACTTTGTACCTCCCATTTTGATGGGTTTCGGTCTGCACTATGCAGTCACCTTCATTCACATTGATGATTTTTTTCTAGGTCTTTGATGGTTGATACCTGATTCCATCAACATCTCATGATCACACAGGCTGGTATGCTTCTTCCATGTGGGTTTTGTTGCATCTGAGCTAGATGGCCACTTGTTTATCTTCAATTCTTTAAGACTCCAGATGCTACAGCTTTTGATAGCCGGGCACCATCAGCTTTGTTCACATTTGCTTATCCACCCATTTTGTCTTCGATGATCATATTGGGAAGACATCATGGAATGCCAGTTTAATAAAGTGTTCTTGCATTGAGAACTTGAGTAGAGGCCCAATGTCTATCCTCCATCTTAACACTTAATGTATAAATATATGTTCATATATTTCCCTATCCTTATAAATACATGTATATATGTACATGCCTGTATTTAGACCTCTATGAATGTCCTTTGCCTCCTAGTTATTTCTTCTATTTGATGCCATAATTCAATGAAATTTAGGGGCTCAATTTTCTTAGCTTTCTGATTATCTGCCTACATGTCTCCATGTCAATTTTTATAATCCCCATTTTTCTCAATTGATGTCCTTATTTTAACTTTAGACATCATTCAGAACTGGGGATTCAATTGACACTAACTCAACCATTCTTATATGAAATTTCTGGTTCTGTTTTTGAGATTAACAGCTGTTTGTACAGGAAAAATGCTTTCTTTCATAGCACAAGTGGCAATGTTTTCTTGTTTGCAGTATTTGAATTGTGACCCTGAAACCCTGAGCTCTTCTTTTTCTTTCACCACTTTGTCCAAGTAGAACCAATTAGCTTACCTACATCTGACAAGATTATACAACAGGAGTCAAACAAGTGACCACTCAGTCTCGCTTCTGATAATACTTAATCTACAGGTGGTATGTGTATTGCCATCTATTAATTATTCAGCATTTCCTCAGAACAGAGATCGTCATCAGCGCCTTTAAGACATCAAATTTGAGAATCACTTATGAAAACTTATCTTTACTAATTTGTTTCTTTAGAACTCTCCCTGCTACTAGTTGCCAGGCGAGGTTGCCAAGAGAAACAAGACGAGTGAATTTCTGAGAAAAAGAAAGATTTGCCTCAAAGAAATGACTCCTGCAATTGTAGAGGTTAGCAAGCCCCAAGTCATGTGAGTCAGATGTCAGGCTGGAGGCTACTCCTGACCCATGTAGTTTCAGTGGCTGACAATCTCAAGATCAGCAGGTCAGATGGCAGGGAGCTAACTCATGGGGTGAAAAAGCTGATGAATGCCAAGATTGGCAGCTAAGCCAATGACTCGGTTTCCATGAATTGTAAATTAGATTGTGATAGGCGAGAGGCTGTATCTAGAGTAAGCAAAAAAGCTGGAGAACTTGACATTCAAATATATTGAATTTAGGCCACAATCCTGTAGAAACTCCCTTTTAACTAGTCATAGATGATCTCATCATTGATACAATTACATTCTATCCAATGTTATGAGGGAAATTATATTAGATCACAGAATTACATCTTCACATAAGTACAAAATTATATAACTGTCAAACCAGTGAGAATCACAGTTCAGCCAAGGTGACACATAACCTTAATCACTTGTGAATATGGGAGAGATCTACAAATATACTGAGCTATCATTGCTGAGGTTGCATTGTTACATAGCGAGAGAAATTATCTGGGAAAGTTTAATCTAATCCCACAAATTTTTAAAATCAGAGTTTTGGACAGCTGGTGACACTAAAGGAAACCAAAGAAATTTAAAGTGCTAAAAAAATGTAGTACACGATTGTTGGCTTCATTAGGTGAGGTTCTTTCCAATTTATAGTGAGTGAACCAACATACAACAGAAACACTACCTGGTTCTGTCCGATTATCACAATTGTTGTTATATTTGAGTTCATTATTTTAATCAGTGTTCATGCATCTTGTTGAGGGTCTTCCTCTTTTTCATTGACCAAGCTGGATGTCCTTTTCTAGAAAGTGCTCTTCTCTGACAATTTCCAACGTGCCTATGACGAAGTCTTACCATATCATTTCTTTGTTCTTCTGACAGCTCAAGTTATGGTAATATTCTTCACCAACACAAATCAAATTCATTCATTGTAGATCCAAGTTAAAAAAAATCCTTGAAAACTTCAACTCTTTCTCCATTTATCATGTTGTCCAATGCTACCATGGTGAGTATTTGGATCTTCCTTGAGTTGTAAACCACACTGAAGGCTACAATTCTTGATCTTCCTTTGCAAATGCTTCAATCCCCCCCACACTTTCAGCAAGCAAGATTATGTCATCTGCATACTGCAAGTTGTTAACACATTACAGACCAGATATTTTAAAATCAAGAAGGTAAAAACCAAGCAGCCAAATCAATGTGAAGGGGTGGAAGTAGCGGAGATCCAAAACCCATCTGCAAGTTAACACATTAAAAACAAGGTAAACTCTGCAATGTTAACAAGCCTCCCTCCAATTCTGATGCTATACTCTTCGTCATAAAATCCAACTTCTCTGATGACTTACGAAGTATATGGATTGAACATGTATGATGAGAGGATACAACCGTAACATACTTTTCCTGATTTTAAATCATCCAGTATTCCCTAGTTCTGTCCACACAAGTGCCTCTTGATCCATGTACAAACTCATGAGCTCAATGAAGTGTTCTAGTATTCCCATTTTTCTCAAGGTTAACATCAGCAGATAATGCCCACCAAAATGGGGCAATAGCCAGAAGCGTATTAAGTCCATAATTATATCACATATTATGGCTAGACCCTATTGAGTATAACTTAGATACAACCCTTACTTCTTTTTTCTCCTTTTAAAACATTAAGTAATCCACTGTTCTGCTTAAATGACTGCTTTTGGCCCATGTACAGGTTCCACACGAGCACAATGTTCTGGAATTCCTATTTTCAGCATTATCCCAAATTTGTTATGATCCACATGGTACAACAACTTTGCCTAGTTAAAAACAAACATGTAAACACCTTGCTGATATTGTTGGCTTTCATCGAAGATCCATCTGACATCAGCAATCATACTCCTCCTGACACATTCTCTTCTGAATCTGGCTTGAGCTTTTGGCAGCGTCCTGTTGGACTGCTGCAACCATTACTGAATGACACCCAGCAATGTTTTACTTACTGAATGTTGAGTAATACTGCTGAATCAGTTCCACATTTTGGAAGCTATTTTTTTCCTTTGGAAATGAGCACAAATTTGGATTTCCTCCAGTCCATTGGCTAATTAGCAGTCTTCCAACTTTGCCACAAAGTGAGTAGGTAAGAGTGCTTCATCTTCTTGATGAAAGATCTCTATTGGTATTCTGTCAATTCCTATAGTCTTGTTTTTTGCTGCCTTCAGTGAAGCTTCTTTCTTCAGTACCCTTGGTTCTTGATTTTATACCACCTCTTGAGATGTTTGAATATTGGTCATTTCGTTTTGGTAGTGTATTCCTATGCATTCTTTCCATTATCCTTTGATGCTTCCTGCATTAAATATTTTGATCATGGCACCCTTCAATATTGCAACTTCTTGTAGCTTGAAGTTTTCCCCCCACTACTTTCAACTTGTGATATGCTGAATTGCTCCTCTCTTAGCTTTCTAACATTTCATTGCACATTTCATTATAATTATTCACCAGTGGCCTTTGAATTTTTTCTGTTCAGCTCTTTTACTTATTTCATTTGCTTTAGTTTAGTGGTTCCCAACCTTCCTAATGCCGTGACCCTTTAATACTTTCTCATGTGGTGACCCTCCCAAACGTAAATTTTCATTTCTACTTCATAACTTCTAAGCTTGCTACTGTTATGAATCAGGCAACCTGTGAAAGGGTTGTTCATCCCCAAACAGGTCAGAACTCATAGGTTGAGAACCACTGCTTTACTCTATATTCAAGTTTAAGTATCAGAATTTCTAACATCCACTTTAGTCTTTTTTCTTAATGACTTTTTAAATGTACATTAATATCCTCCCACAGCTCATCACATCTTTCATGTTCAGTATGCCAAATCTGTCCTTAAGACAGATTCAGGTGGAAAATGTTTCAATTTTGTATTGGATCTAGTGGGGTTTTTTGCCATTTGAATTTACATTTGAGCAATTTACAATGTTCCATTCAATGCCTGGCCTCATTTTGGGCTGCTGCTAATTCTGCTTCTCTGTCATCTCTTTCCAGATATAGTCAAATTGGTTTCAATGCATTTCCTCTGGCAATGTGTGTAGTCACCACGTTTTTCTAAAAGGTATTTACAATGAAGTTGTTCATCTTGAAAAATTTGATCATTTCATCTTCAGCTTCATTTGTCCTCATATTTTCAAATTGGTCCTCCTTGTTTCCATTCTTTTTCATTCCAGTTGCCAAAAACTATCAATATTGATTATTTGACCATTTTCAGACTGAATGGTAGAGTTCTTCATTTATATTAGCACTAATTGGTATGAATTTGAGTGTCAGTCAGATTAAATAGACTTTTCTGAGGGTATATGGTGATTGTTCTCATGTTGATAGGTTAAAATGTTCTTTTTGACTGTTTGATGACATTTCTCTTGAATTTGTCACTCAGCATGGTAAACCATATGCCTGATTCAAAATGGCCAATGCCAGTCATTTCAGTTCTCTAATGCCTAACAGCACTCTTCCCCAAATCTGCAGTGTATTCTCCCATGCAAAAAGAACCTGTGCCATCCTTGCCAGTGCAGCTCACCCTAGTGCAGGTGGTGCTTGAGTCTGCATACCTCAGAGAGACCACCGAGGCAGTCAAGATACACACACTGCAGCTGATTGTCAACCACCATGGGTGGTTCTGAAAGCCGTTAATAGATACATGTGAATGTTAGACAAGATGGGTCCCATGGGTCCAGGTAAGTGCTTGCCCATGCTTGCACCACCTTGCGGCCTGGCTTCATGTGAGGTTGGCACTACAGAAGATGGACATGTGCAGGGGCAACTCCCTCCTGCCATGGGACCAGTGCATGGTTGAGCTGTGGAAACACTCAAGTGCAGCACTTCACTATATACACTCCTTCTCTGAACGTGACCATCCTCAACATGATGTACCTGCGCACCAAGATCAGCTGCACCAAAACTCATCACTCTTTGGTACCACAGCAACTACCCAATAAAAAAACTTGATCTGTGGTTTCTTAGCTATGGCTTATACACTAATTACACAAAATTAAAAATAACACTTTTACACTATTAACTTAAGATAAAGACGACCAAAATCCAGGTGGAAATGTCAGGTCTGTGTCATTTATACATGGATGTGTCATGCCCGAATTTGAAGCATAGTTTGTCATGTTCACATTTTGTGTGTATTACTTTATGTGAGCATGTTATTTGAAAAATAAGGTGCTTTTGTAGCTGAGGGTGGAATGACTGTTACACAGTAGAGTAGGAAGAAAAACTACAAAAGTAAACAGTAAGTCACACACACAGCAGTGGAACTAACATTAATGGAGCTTCAAATAAAAATGACAACTTTTTGACAATGGAGAACGAAAATACTGTAATCAGAGGGCTAACTTACAGTGTTCCTTTTGTGGAACAGGAACCAATAAATAGGTAGGAAGCAATAAGGTAGTTTAACACAAGAAAAGTTTATGTAGAGCAACGGTTCTCAATCTGTGGATCGTGACCCCTTTGGGGGGGGTCAAACCACCCTCTCACAGCAGTCATTCAATTCATAACAGTAGCAAAATTAGTAATGAAGGAACAACAGAAGTAATTTTATTTCCACTGTTCCACAACATGAGGAACAAGGGTCACGGCATTAGGAAGGTTGAGAACCACTGGTGTAGACTTCTTGTGTCGGAGGGGGAATCCAAAAAAACTTCAGTTATACTGGTCATTCAGTTCTTTACAGAGGCCTTGCTCTTTTTGCCTTATAAACTTTCTGCCTTATGAACTTTCAACTTGGCTGTTTCTCTCCTGAGAAAGCTCTTCTACCCCCTACCTCCTACCCCTTTTAGTTCATATTTTCCCATTAGATTTCACCTCAATAATGACTTTTGAGGAAAAAAAAGTTATCTCTGCAGATACCAAACCATTGATACATGTAGCTATGACAGCAGCATTATCCGGGAGGTTAGAAAGATTAATACTTAATGTACTTTGTTCACTGTTCGAACTGTAGTCCCCATCACAGTGACTTTTAATGATGGAATCGGGGAGTAATTGTACGTTTAATTCATTTTTAAGACTCACTCTTGCTGCTGTATTGAGGATAGGCTGGAGGGGGGAACTGGTGAAAGGAGGAAAACCACTTATTTTGACACCAATAAATTAGAACATATTAAAAGAAAAACTTGCTGCCATTGAGTCAATGCTAACTCCTTAGGGATCTTATAGGACAGAGGACTGTCCATGTGAGTGCCCAAGACCTGTAATTCTCTCTAGAAAGCCTAATCATTTGCCCATTCAATAGTCCAGCACTGATTAACAGTAGTCAGGTTATAGGTATTTTGAGTGTAGAATTAATGAGTTTCGAATGGATGTGGGATGTGAAAGAAAGTTGGGGCTTTAAATGGGAGGGTGGGTTGGGAGAGAGATCCTGAGTAACTGAGAGGATGAATTTGTCACCAGCTAAAATAAGTTAGACCGTGGGTGAGGCAGATTCACAGAAAGAGCAGGGTTGAGTTCTGAACACACTTTTAGACACATAATAAATATCAAATAGGCAATTGATTACACAAATCTGGCATCCAGATCTGGAAACAAAGATAAAAAATTTAGGTTCAGCATATGGTATTTAAAGCCATGAAGTTGGATGGGATTACCAGTGAGATTATGTAACAGAGTATGCCCGCAGCCAAGACCTAAAATACGGAAATGGTAAGAGGTTGGAGAGAAAATAATCAACAGGAGACTCGAGCATTGGTGTCTCTGAGGCAGGAAAAGTGTAGAAATAAATGAAAACATATTAAGAAAAAAAGTCAGGGAACTGGCTGAGTCCTTTAATAAACAAATGTCATAAAACATAAGAGTCTATTAAAGAGCTCTACAGCAAAATAAAATACATTGACCTATATTTGATACTATTTTGGAAAAACCATTTGTAAAGTATATCCTGGGGTGAACTTGGATATCCAAATTTCACCTGGATATTACAAAAAATTAAAATTTACTGATCATTAAAGGTAAAGATTATTGACTTCTTGAAGGGTGTTTCAGAAGAGCAGAAAGTCATTTTGGTGAAAACATACACATGTGTTTGAAAGGCGGTGGGGGAGCACAGACAAAGATCAGAAGGAATATACAATAGAGCAGTAGCATAGGTTTTTATCTGAATGATCAAAATGCTCAATTTTAATATTTCTAATTTTCATAATGTTTTATAGTAATTAATTTTTTTTCGCTAAGGGGATAATGATTCATACAGCTATATTCTGCCAATAGGTAAATTATGATGAGAACTGAAAAAATCTGTTTTAGGGGAGCCATGGAAACAAAACTTTAATGAACAAATTGTCACTTCCTCAAAATGCTGAACACCAAGTTACCTATATGATCCAGTAATTTCAATCCTCGGTATATACCCAAGAATTGAAAACATATGTCCAGAAACTGATGAATAACCAAAACCATGGAGTATATATACAATAAAATGCTATTAAACAATAAGGTACTAATACATGTTATTACATGAACTTTTCAAATATTATACTAAGTGAAAGAAACTAATCCTAAGAAGACATTTTGTATGATTCGATTTCTAAAATTTCCAGAAGAGGCAAATCCATAGAAACATAAAGAAGTCTCTAAGTGGCAGAGTACTACTCTGTCCTGGAGAGTTGCTGTTTGAGTCAGATTTGGACTAGACAGCAAAAGATTTGTCTTCTTCAGGTGTTGGTAAAGTTAATCCCTCATGACTAGATGAAAGGCTGGTGACTCATCCACCCATAGGCATCTCAGAAAACTTGCCGATCTGAGTATGAAAAGCCACAGCATGAAACCCTTAACGAGCGTAATTATACACACAGAGGTGGCCATCAGACTCAACTTGAGAGCAAAAGGAATAATGATTAACATATCCCTTTAAGAAAACAATGCATCATATATAGCCTGCATTTTAAAAACCCATTTTGGATTATACAAAACTGTTTTGCATGTTACAAAACAATCACTCTTCATTATTAAGAAATGTTTGCATATTTAAATGTTGTTACAATATTTCCTTTCATAAAGTAAAAACTGAAAGTTACAATATACGGTGAGTAGAAGCTATCGTTTTTATGGGTACAGAGACCAAGTGAATACATACACAAGCCCACTGGCAAAACTTAGGCTCTAAATTAATTGTCTCTAGGATTGTAAAAAGTCTAATACAGAATAATCATTGTTAGAATAACACCTGAGCAATTTAGCTATTAAAGGTACAAACAGCAATAACAAAAGTCCTGCAAAAATATCCAAACATAGGGAACTATATTTAAAATTGAAATATATAAAGTTTTTCCTTCTAAAAAAATCTACCTAAGACAAAGTTGCAGATATCCTATCTAAATTATTCACAGGTGTCAGACATCAACCAACCTTTTCTGTAGCCCTTACATAAAACTTACAATTCACTGATGAAAATCAAATATCATACTCAAAGACATTTTCAGAATCCACCTATAATTAACTTTATACAAAAGTATAGTGGGGGGAAAAAAAGCATATTTCTGATGTCTGTAACTCCATTTATTTTTGGTGCACTGACGTTTGACTCTTATTACTTTTGGTGCATTTTCTTACGCATTTCTTCAAGAGCTGCTTCTTTCTCTCTCAGCACCTGCTTAAGTCTTCTTATTTTTTCATCTCGAATGGTTTCTTCTAACTCTGGTGGTGTCATGGGGAAAACATCTTCTGTTTTAGTAAAGGAAAGACTTTGTTCAGTACTTGCACTTGAACTCAATGCAGCTTTCTTCTGGTTATTGGGAATACAATGCTCTGTCTCAGTTCTCTTTTCTTCACAGGTTTTATTGTGGTTTGTGACATTGTTAAGCTCTTTTACTTCCGAAGATGGTAAACTGCTAAGGAGTTGGGAACTGGCGACATCAGTTTCCCCATTTACAGCTGTGTTACAGGGACTCTCCGTTTTTCTCTTTTTTGTATAACGTAGCTTCTTAATGGCTTTTGCTTTTCTTTTTTTCTCAAAACTCTGTTGCAATATCAAGTAAAACACCAAAAGAAAAACAAAGTATTATTTTCATTTAGAAAGGCACAGATAAAAATATGTAGTAATTCAATTAAAAATGTTACCTGAGACAACTATGACAGAAATGACATCAAGTGAATAGCAATATTCTACTGATATTCTGTAAGAATAAATTATCATTTTGCCACTGAAATACAGTATGAGGCACAGTACTGACTTATACCAAAATAAAAAGTCTTACGAGAATTTCAACGTATTGAATTTTTTCTTTTCCTTTTCAAGGTAGGCTCATATGGAGAATTTTCATTGGTGGACTAACAATTGGTCACTGAAGTTCAGTATATTAAACAATAATAAATAGTCATAAGAAGAATGAAGGTAAAGGACAAAGGATATTTTTGTCATTATTGGTTATGTAGGATTCTTAAAATATTTCTACAGTGATTAACGTTAGAGTGAAACGCTGGTATGCTGACTTCCCTATAACTGGATCATTGCCTTTAAAGCAGAATAACTAATTCAAAACTTACAGTCATATAATTTTATGCTGGAAACAACCAGCAAGCATATGAATAAAAACATTGAAGCATCATTAAGGATGTCTTTTTGCCTGTACCTATAAAGTTCTTCTTAAAACTATCTATAAACTTGCTAAAAAACACTATTTGCAAAGTTTGATGATAACTATCATTCATATTAATGAATAAACCTAATAAAAGAAAATCAAGAAAACAACTTACAGTTCCTAGAGCAGGCACTGTAAAGTCTATTACCTGTTTTCTTTCTTCCTCCTTCATTATAAAGTCTGTCTTTTTGTGTGTATCACCCTTCATCAAACTGTTAACTGCAACAAAACCTTCAGAGCACAAATGGTCAGGAATTCGAGTAAGACACACTCTCAAATCTTTAGTGAGGCCAAATATCTTTTTAAATTCAGCATCACTCTTCAGACTTAGTTCCTTTTTACTCCTTTCTCGAGCATCTTTCATGCCATTTCTTTCTTGAGTATCTTTTATTAATGTTGATGCCATGTCATTCTGAATCTGGAATTAAGAAGAAAATATACAAACAATGCTGCAAATTATTAATACTATTTTCTCAGGACAACCATCAACTGATTACCCCTATCGTACTTAAAAGAAAATGTATTTTAAAATAAATACATGATTTGGCTGCATTACTTTTGCCTTAATAGCCACACTGCAAAAACTAACTTTAACAAACAGAAAACCTAAAATTTCCCCTATAGTTTCTCATTAATTTCATTCATGTACCATAAAATAGGCAGTCAATTCTCAAAATAACTAAAATGAGAATACAGACCAATAGCAAGTTAAAAATCGTCTACATTATTTTTATAAATTAGTCTTATGGAAAAGTTTTATGCCTGAAGTCAATTTTGTTCACTGCATCTCTGGCTTTCAAATTTCTTTTAACTGAAGGAGAAATATGCTGACATTTTTAAGCGGACACTGGTTAAGAAATTGGTGAACACAAATACTTAGTCTACACATATCTCAAGTAGAACATAACACGAACTATGTATGTTGAGTAACCCAATGAGTCAAGAGTACAAAGCAAAGCAAACTTGCCTACTGGAAAATAAAATCAGAGACAGCAACAAAATCTTATGATTAAAAGGCACTGACTTAACCAGCCCTCTTTTACCCCTTCAACCTTAGAGAAAACATTTTAAAACACTTAATCTCTCCCCTCCTCCCAAAACAAATTTGTAGGCACATTAATCTCTTCATATGCTAGAATTTGATTAAATATATACGTATGTATGTACAGTTCCTAGATGGTGTTAGCAATTAAGGCACTAAGCGCTGGTTGGAGAAATGAATATGCTCAGAGATGGCTTAGTTAAAAGGCATAGTAAGTACACTCTTGGAGAAAAGTGGGCAGCGGGGAGGGGTGAGGTGGGGACAAAACAAAAGCCATTGAAAACGTTATGAACCACATTATGACACAGGAGTCATAATGAGTTAGAATTCTACTCAAGGGAAACTTTTCTGATGTGTATATACATACATATACACACACTCATACTCATGCAATTCTACTAAGGTTTAAATACATATTATCCTTTCTCAATTCTTCTACACCTGCTTACTGTTGGGTCTTTGTTGTTGTGTGAAAAGATTTGGCATTACAAATCACTCAAGAGGTTACGGCTTAGAATCTCCTAATTATGTACTTTCTGAAATATTTCCACAGAGGAAAGCTGTTATTCATGTGTGCCTATGTGTGATGGGGTGGGTAAGGAAGAAAGAAGCATCTCAGATAACTTTGAGAATTAAGAAAAACTTCCATATAAATATATAAAAATACCCTAACATGGTAAAATTACCTTTGGTTCTTTGTCTCTGAAAACACCCTGCTGTGCAGTAACAGCTGTTGCATCAATAGAGGAACTTATTTTCTCTATGCTCTGGATGATAATTCCTTCTCTGGGAATATTTTGTCCTGTACTAAATCCACCGGGAAAGGTTGGCTTTGTAAATAAAGTCTTACTTGGTCTTAAGTAGTTAATGGATTGGTTATGTGGGTTTGGGGTACACAGAGATGGTTGGTCCACCTTTTTATTCTTCTCTGCACTTAGATTGGCCATAGGAAAAAGTGATTTTGTCTCCGTCAGGGAAGATTTATTTTTTGCCAAGACAATATTTACAACCTTTCTGGATATATTTGTCACTGGACTTGAACTCACTACTTGTGGTATGTCTTTTCTTGGTGGAATATCAGAAGAAAGAAAATTCTGTTGGTCCATCTGTGATGGCAAAACATCTGACCCCTTTGTAGCCAACAGATAGACTTTCCCATTAAACATAACCAAAGCATTATCTTTAATAGGTATACTTTTGGACTGTGTCCCACTGGGGCTGATGGTACTCAGTGGTGGCAAAGTTACAGTATTATCTCCCGAATTTTTCTTATCTACAAATGACTTTAAAATTTTTGAAGCCACATTATTTGAAGATTTAACAGGAACAAGTGATGGACTGGAAGGGTGGAGTGTCTCTTGAAAAATCCATTTCACTGGAGCAACTTGAGAATGCTGACCACTTTTTAATTGTGTCTCTGTAGCAACATTGATTGGCATTTGTGTGGTAGTTCGTAACACTGGATTCGCTATTTCTGTATTAGGTTTGGGGTAAATGTTTTGGAAGTTCTTGGTAACCACATTTTTCACAGTTTTTACAGGAGACACATATATAACGGTTGGTGTCTGGGAGGTCTCAACTGTTCCTGAGGGACTTGTGGCTGCAGTAGAAAGTATCTTTTGCTGAACTGAAGGAGGCAACGATGACGCTGGTACAGATTTCACTTCAGCATGGGCTGGAATCTGTAAATGATGCCCAGAAGGCAAAACTGGAGGCTTCACAGCCATTGGAAGGTTCTGAGCATTTACGAAAATGTAAGATGAATCACTTTGTGTTGAAGAGGGAGGAACAGCAAATGTTTGCATGACGAGTCCATCCATTTTCACACCATTACTCTGACGTTTAGAAACGGATGAGGTCATGTTTTCAGTTCCCACAGAAGTCAGTCTAACTTTTTCGGATCCATCTACTGTCCTTGTAAGAAAGTATTTTGTAGAATTGGCTGGCTGCAAGACTGGCAATTGAACTGATGCACTTGAGGAAGAGTTGGAAATCTGAGTTTGAAAAGTAACATGAACCGGGCTTCCTGTATTCCCTTTCAAAGGATCAGACATGACTGGAGATTGAACTACTGGTATAAGATTTCCAGAGGAATTAGGAATTGGAAGTAATTGCAGAAGATTTTTTCCATCCGAGCCAATCGTCTGAACTACTTGGTATATGCAGCCTGAAACACTTAAAAGAACATTAAGAGTAAATAAATACCACATACCACAAAGTACATTTTATTTTTTAAACAAATAGCTACAAATATTAATCTAACCATGAAAATAATTTTGAGTTTTCAAAGCAAAATACTATTCAAAACAAAAATTTTGAAGTAGAAGACATCAATAGTTTTGATTTAGATCTCATGGCATTACTAGCCAATAACTTCCCAAACTAAAAGTATATTTTTCTAAAACCTTTTAAATGTTACCTCTATTAGCATAGGTCAAACTGTTAGCATCTTCCTCTTTTCCCTAAATTCTCATTTCACCTGCACTTACAAAGGGAGCTTCAGAAAGTTTGTGGAAAAGGGAATAAAAATATAATTTTTGACTTTTTAAAGCACTTGTGTACTTATTCTATGTCCCTCACTTCCTATTTCTTTTCAGTTACCACCCTGTTGTTTCCTTCCTACTGAAAATATAAGATTGTCAATCATTCTTTCCTTAAAAAGTATCTTAAGTGATACTTACTCTGTGCTACATTTTTGTTTTATAAGCCAAACTTAATTATTCACACAGAAATATTTTTTTTATTTCATTATTGCTTCACTACACGGTTTGGTTCATATAGAAATTAAATTATTCAGGTAGAAATATTTTTTATTTCATTATTGTTTCAGTACAAGAGGTTTGGTTCTTCCATGGTAATTATTTACATTAATTTCCAGTTGTCTGTCAATCCAAGTCTATAAATACCATCATTCAAATAATAAGTTGGCATTCAATGAATGCAATGGAGACTAAGTCAATAAAATATTTCCCCCCTAACCAATTTTTTGATCTTTCTACTTACAGGGTACTTTTTTGATACAAAATATCTTCTTTTAAGATCAATCAATATATAATCTCTATTTGTAAAATCAATTACTTGGGGATTACTTGAACACAGACACCTCAGGTTTATACTAAAACTCTTTTCAGTTAGGGGAAACATCAATGTCTCATGGGACTAAAGCCTACTAGATATACCCAACTCTTCACATAGCTCAATTTTCAACATAAGTGATGCTTTCTAACAAGTACATATTTAGACCAATATAACAACCTGAGCCAGCTTTATAACGTTTGCTAATTTCCTTTAACATATATCACAGGTTGTCACATCTTAATCTATTTCTCATGTTTAAACTATGTGCAATATGAGTGTACAGCTCATAGCCATAGGTCCTGAAATGATCTTATACTTGTGTAATAATGTCAAACGAACACAAAAATTTTGAAGACAAATTAGGATTCTCAAGAGTATAAAGTATGTTTTAATACCCACTGTGTTTTAAAAATATTCCTGAACTAATAAAACCAGTGCTAAAAATTTTATGTATTCTGAGAAGTCCTGAAACTCAATTTCACCCTTCTATAAATAAAACATTTTATCAGGAAGAAATTTTAATCAGTCTTGTAAGTACTTTAAAATATTATACTGATTTTTCATAAGCCAAAAAAAATGTATGAATTATTGCTCTCAGGGTTTGAAAAGTAGACATCTACTTTCACTACCCACCCTACACTATAACTGGTAGGAACTGGTCAGAATTTAATAAGCATTAACTCATTAGACAAAAATGTACTGAGTTATCGCCAGCTCAAGCTGGAAAAAGTAAATTAGAATCCGTTCGCCAAAAATCTGGCTTATTGCCTGTTTTAGTATAACCTATAAGATCAAAGTTTTTATTTTTTAAATGTGGGGGTGGAGGATGAGGAATAAAAACGAATTATGTTTTGACATGTGAAAATCACATAAAATCCAAATTATGCTGTCCATAAATAAGTTTTTCCTGGAGCCCAGATCAATTCATTTTTTACATTTTGTTTATGTCTGCTTTCAACACATAATGACAATGTTAACCAGTGGCAACAGACATTAGATGACCCACAAAGCCCAAAATACTTACTATATAGTCTTTTATACAAAAAGTTTGCCAAACCCCAAGGTAAAACAACACACAGTGGCTATAAAAATTTAAACCACTGGGCAGTGGGCATGTAAATAGACAATTATAATTACATGACTTAAATGATATATAAATCATGACTTAATGATATATAAGAATATGAAATGCTTGTTTTTCTTTAAATATTCTTTGCAAGATTTACAAGATAAGACATTTTCCGACCACTGTAATGACTCCTGTTTTCTTTGCTAACTAACTCATCCAACTTGAATGAACATCCAGGTACTGAAGTTAACCAAAACTTAAGCCAAATCATTCTTTTTCTATTTTCTATCTTTCTCTAGATTATTTCTTTGCATTGTTCTGGTTTAAACCCACCCCACTCCCGACACACACACAAGCAAACCAAAATATCACAACCATCAAGTGGTTTCTGACTCAGCAACCCTATAGGATGGAATAGAAATTTGGATTTGAAACTAATCTTTTGGGGAGTAATAAGCCTTTTTTTTTTCTCCTCAAGGACGTGCTGGGTTCTCAATGCTGACCTTGGTTTTGAAACAACACAAAATCAGCAAAATCAAACCCACTGCCATCGAGTTGATGATGACTTATAGCCTCTCTCAGAGAACTGAGTAGAAATGCCTCAATTCTTTCAGCACACAGGAACTGACTGATGCCACATCCCTGCTTAAAACATTTCAACTTTCATGAATTCTGTAAGTTTCCAAGACTGTAACTGTTTATTGGAGTAAAAAAAATCCAGTCTTTCTCCCCAGCAAGAGCTGGTGGTTGTGAATTGCTGACCTTGCAGATCAAGCCAAATATGTAACCGCTACCCCACCAAAACTCCTCCCCCTCAGGGTTTCTAACTACCACTTTGCTAGATCAACAATATCTGTATCCATACTTCTTTTATAAGTCATGCTTGTACCTTCAATTTTTCACTTAGTAGTTCTATTCAAAATTTCAAAGACACTTCACATGCAAATGAACCCTCTCCCACCTGAAATTCTCCTTTCAATGGTCTCCCCCCTTTGACAATAAATTACATGGCCACCTATCTAAGTTATATGCAAGTTAGAACTGGCAACTCCTTCTCTCTGTCTCTCTGTCTGTCTGTCTGTCTGTCTCTCTCTCTCTCTCACACACACACACACCCTGTATTAACTCTATCACAAAATTCTATTCCCTTTTAAATTTCTTTTGATCAGTTAAATTCTTTCCAAATCAATGGTGACTATTTTTATCCACACAAACATACTTCTGGCTTAGACTACTATGACAGCTTTGTAACTGCTTTTCTTTCCTTTGTGTCCTTCCTTTTTAATCCATTCAGCACACAGGAGCTGCTCAATCTATGCCATCCCTGCTTAAAACATTAAAACATTTCATCTTATGAATTCTAACTATAAGTGGAAGAGAAAGACTAGCAAGGAATTGGTGGGAGAAATATATCTTAAGAATCGAACTATTTAGTCTCTCTTTTTAATATTAAATGCTCAGGTGGACCAGTCAAGAAGACACTGATAATCAAGAAGGGTTCGGGTGTGAGAAAGAGTAAGGACACGGGTCTATAAGAGGGGTAGAGACCCTAAAGGTGGCTAGAGAAATATTCTCCATTGAAACGTGAAAGGATGGATGCACCTGAAGGTACTTTGTAATTTTAGCATCAGCTTAAGGCCATTTTGATCTTATTTTCTATGAAAAGTTCACACTGATCTTTCAATCTCTCTAATCCTACATAGCTTTACTTATCTACATGGATCACCTACTTATCACCCTGATTTTTGTCTCCAGTGTTTGTATTCCACTTTATTTCAGCCATCTACTTCTGTGGTCATACTCTAGACTTCGTTGCTGTTAGGTGTGATTGAACTCATCACGGATTTCATTTCTTTGGGTCCATAATTAATACCCTGGAAGCAGCAAGTAAGAAACCAAACAACACATTGCATCGGACAAAAATGCTGCACAAGAGCGAAGATGCAAATGTATCATTTGAGGACGAAGGTAGACCTGCCCTAAGTCACGATATTCTCCATGCATATAAAAGTTGGATTCTTACTCACTAGTAAGAATGATTGAAGAAGAACTGATGTATTTGGATCATGATGCTACAGAATATTGAAAATATAAGGAACTGTCAAAAGAAAAATTTGTCTTAGAAAACTTTTTCAGACAGCCAGAACAGTCCATAATGGCAAGGGCAGAGACTCCCCGGCCCCCCCCCCCCCCGCCCCCCACACACACACTCTTTGGACCTGCTATCAGAAGAAGCCAGTTCCTGGAGAAGGACATCAAGATGAAGACACATGGATTAATACATGGACTCAAATATAACAATAGTGAAGGACTGGTAGAGTTCCCTATTGCTGTACATAGATCAACACCATCTTCAACGCTATATCCCCTGCACCTAGTAGAGCAATTGTCACATCACTATAGACAATCAACAGAGATCAACCGAATCGAAGCCTACCTACTATAATAATCATCTATGACTTCCTACAACAAAATGAGCTCTAAACTGAAATGTAGAATGCTAAAGAAATTCCTACCACCACCACCACCACCCAAATTAGAGACCTTTTCTCCTTTCTTCAGAATAAGGGATTCAGTAACCAAGATCCTATTAAAACCGTATTTTCTAAAAGATCTTCTCTTGCTAGTAAATTACAGAATTAGAACCATATTCTTTATCCTATGCTCTGGTTTGGTCATTCAAAAGAAATAAGCATGTGAAGCAACAAAGCCCACATAGAAGTACACCAGCTTGTGTGACCACGAGGAGTCAAAGGGATCAGTTATCAGGCTTCGAATAACTAAAAATCGTAACATTGTGTGCCCACCTTCCTGATATGACCACTGATGACAAATGTATGCATAAGCAAATGTGGTGAAGTAAGCTGATGGTGCTTGGCTGTAAAAAGATACAGTGGCAGCCCACTGGGTTGGAAGTTCAAATCCAGCAGCCAGGCTGGGTCTCCTACTACCACCACCAGAGGGCAGTGATGCCCCCAAAACAAACAAACAAAAAAAGATATAGTGTCTGAGGTATTCGAGGCTTGAAAGTAAACAAGCAGCCGTCTAGCTCAGAAGCAACAGAGCTCACAAGGACGAAGCACACTAGCCTGTGTGACAACGAGGTGTCAAAGAGATTTGGTAACAGGCATCAAAGAACTAAAAATGGTATCATTATAAATGAGGGGGAATACAGATTAGGGACCCAAAACCCAGCAAGAGGTGAAGCGACATCCCCTTACAGAGGTCGCAGGGAGGAGACGAGCTAGTCAAAGTACAGTGTAGCAACAATGAAATATGCAACTTTCCTCTAGTTCTTAAATACTTTCTCCCACCATGATGATCCCAATTCTACAAGTCCAGCAAGACCAGGGGATGTACACTGGAGCTGGAAACATAGGGAACTCAGGACAGATCACCCCTTCAGGACCAGTGGTGACAGTGGTGATACCGGGAGGGTAGAGGGAAGATGGAGTAGAAAGGGGGAACCAATTGCAGGGATCTAAATATAACCTCCTCCCTGGGGTATAGACAACAGGGGAGTGGATCATGGGACACATTGGACAGTGTACGATATAACGACAATAACAAAATAACGACAATTTGTAAATTAAGGGTTCAGGGGAAGGGGGAGTGGGGAATGAAGGGCTACATGGGGAGCTGATACCAGGGGCCTAGGTGGAAGGAGGATGTTTCGAGAATGATGGTAACACATGTGCACATGTGGTCTGCATACAATTGGTTGTGATAAGAGCTGTATGAGCCCTCAATAAAATGATTCATGAAAAAAGAAATCAGCAGTGAATTACTTTAAACCAACTGGTGTTTGAACAGAGAAGGTACAATAGAAAAATAATACTAAAGACTTTAAAAGAAAACCAAAAAATAAAAAAAGAAGACTTCAGAACTATTATGGGCTTAATCTTGACTCTCCCAGCTACTAGTTGATTATCTTTGGTTAAGTTTTCTTAACCTCTCTGAGTCCGGGGTAGTTCAAATAGTTAACTCTTTGAATTGTTACTGAAAGGTACTCCATTCAAGCCTACTCAGAGGTATCTCAGAAGCAAGTGCTGGCAATCCACTTCCAGAAAATAAGTCATTGAAAAGTCTAAGGAGTATATTTCTACTCTGACATAAAAGGGGTTGCCATGAGTCCAAATCAACTAGATGGCAACATTTGGGGGTTGTAGTTTCAATCAGTTTTTTCACTTGTAAAAGTGTGAAAACAGCATATGAAAAGTAAATAAGTAACTTCCTGGAATCATGGGAAGTTCCTATATATGCTAGTTATTACCTTCTATTGAAATATATAATAGGACTCCCAAGAATAAAGATATGAATTAGGTTAAGTCTTCTGAAATGTAAGCACTTCAAAAGGTATGAGAATTTTAATAAATGAACAATTAAACATTTACAACCATTATTTTTGACTGTTCTAATATTGATAGAAAGCATTCATATTAGAAAATGAATAAAAATTTTACATGCTAAACATTTTCTGGGTTTTTGCAAAATATTTATTTTTCAACTACTAGAAGACCCTTTTTCATCTTACTGGTCATAGTACATTATGCACATGTATAATATAGAAGGCAAAGAAGAAAAGTAGTGCTACTCAGGTCCCAATTCACACACACTGATTTATTCCAAACAAAAGTGTGGCTGTGTTGATCAGTAGAAGATGCCGAGAAATTCTCTCAATAATACTTGTCTTGTTAAGAGTATCTTCAACTAGCAAGATGCCATCAAAGCAGTAAGCAGGCCAATAAAAACCAAGGCAGAGAGGTCAACTCAAAAGGTTATAAAAATTGTTCTTTGCGAGCCAGTCAGGATACAGTGCAGCAAAAATGCACATAAAACTTTCCTCTAGTTCTTAAATGCTTTCTCCTCTCCCCATCTCCCCCCCCCCCCGCCCCCATCAAGATCCCAATTCTAGCTTACAAATCTGGCTGAACTGGAGAATGCACACTGGTACAGATAGGAACTGGAAACAGGGAATCCAGGTCAGAACCACCCCTCAGGATCATTGGTGAGAAGGGCGATACTGGGAGGGTGGAGGGAGGATGAGGGGCAAAGGAAGAACAGATTACAAGAATCTACATATAACCTCCTCCCTGGAGGAGGAAGGGCAGTTTAAGTGGGTCAAGGGAGATGTCGGACAGTGTTAAGATATGACAAAATAATAACTTATAAATTAACCACAGTTCATGGGGGGGGGGCAGTGGGGAGGGAGAGGGGAACAGAGAGAGAGAGGGGGAAATGAACATATACCAGGGGCACAAGAAGAAAGCGGTTTGAGAATGATGAGGGAAACAAATGTACAAAAGTGCTTGACACATGGATAGATATGTGAATTGTGTTAAGTTGTATGAGGCCCCAATAAGATGATTTTTTTTCTGATCCCAATAAAATGATTTTTTTTAAATCATTCTTTGGAATTTCCAAGGGATAACCCTGGTAGATTTTCATGAAGAGCAGAGGATTATCAGAGGGGCTTATTAAAAAGTTTTAAGAAACAGAGCATGCAAAAAAAAAAAAAA
>PVJH01014955.1:0-55225 GCA_004026705.1 Nesogale talazaci | reverse complement strand
CTCACCTTTCTGACATGATCACTGAAGACAAATGTGTGCATAAGCAAAGGTGGTGAAGAAGCTGATGGTGCCCGGCTATCAAAAGATGGAGCGTCTGGGGACTTAAAGGCTTGAAAGTAAACAAGCAGCCATCTAGCTCAGAAGCAACAAAGCCCACATGGAAGAAGCACACTAGCATGTGGAATCATGAGGTGTCAAAAGGATGAGATATCAGGCTTCAAGAACTCAAAAGCACAACTTTGCATGCTCACTTTTCTGATATGGTCCCTGACGACAAATGTGTGCATAAGCAAATATGGTGAAGAAAGCTGATGGTGCCCAGCTACCAAAAGATATAGCATCTGGGGACTTAAAGGCTTGAGTAAACAAGCAGCCATTCAGTTCAGAAGCAATAAAGTCCACACAGAAGAAGCACACCAGCCTGTGTGATCATGAGGTGGTGAAGTGATCCAGTGTCAGGCATCAATGAGCTAAAATTATATTATTATTAATGAGGGGGAGTACAGATTGAGGACCCAAAGCCCATCAATAGGTGAGGTGACATCCTTTTGCAGAGGGGTTATAAGGAGGAGATGAGTCAGTTAAGATACAGGGTAGGAGCTATGAAATATGCAACCTTCCTCTAGTTCCCATGCTGCCTCCCACCCACAATCATGACCCCAATTCTACCACATAAACCCAGCTAGACCAGAAGTACAGTGAAGTTGGAAACATGGGAAACTTAGGATAGATGATCCATCAAGACTAGTAATAGGAGTGGTAATACCGGGGGGTGGAGGGATGGAGGAATGGAGAAGGAGAGCCAACTTCAGGGATCTACACGTAGCCTCCTCTCTGGGGCACGGACAACAGGGAAGTGAGTGTTGGGACACATTGGACAGTGTACAGGATGAAAAAATAATTTGTAAATTACTAAGGGTTCAAGGGGAAGGGGGAGAGGAAGGGTAATATAGGGAGCTGATAATGGGGGCCTGGAGGGAGGGAAAATGTTTTAAGAGTGATGATGGCAACAGGTGTGTAAACGTGGCCAGCATACAACTGATGTTGTTAGGGATTGTGATGGGAGTTGTATGGGCCCCCCAATAAAGTGATTCATTAAAGAAACGGGAGGGGGGGGGAGAAAGGGGAGTTTTTTTTTTAAAGAGGAGCTTGTACCAAGAGCTCAAGTGGAAAATGTTGGGAAATGTATGTGGAAACATGTGTGCAAGTGTGCTTAATACAAATGATGTACTGAATGTTGTAGTAGCTGTAAGAGCCCCCAATAAAATTAAAAAAAGAAAAAGACTTGGCATTCCTTCTCTGTCTTTTTTTAACCCCTCCCTATGCAAGTTCTGATGGTGAAGCTCTGGGGGTACAGTGGTTCTGTGGTCTTTGGAAAGCACCAGCAGCTCCACTGCGACAGTTTCAGAAATCCACAGTGGGATCACTATGAGTTAATATGGACTCAGTGGTTGTGGATTTGGTTTGGCTTACACAAACTCTGAAGATGTAGTAGTTATGTGTTGGGCTGTTAATCTAATTTCTATTTTGCTTTTGGTAGGTATCATATACATATTATTGGATAATTTTATAGCTCACCAGAAGGTCAAAGTATGCAAACATCCACAACTTCTGTCTCATCTCATATATCCAATTTTATTAAGAAATGGCCACATTATTGCTCTCATACCCACCCTCTAATACTTACTAGTATGACAAATATTATTTACCATGTTGAAGTTCTCTAATTCAAGAGTTTAGGCTGATTTCTTATTGGGGGTATGTGGGGTTATTTTTATGTAAATAGTAAGCATTTTATGAAGGAGAAGCAGGGGTTTTCAGCTTTTGTTAAAAAGGTCTAGTGTACAGAACTCACAGGACCAGTTCTAACTTGTCCTGTGTGGTCTCTATGAGTCAACATCCATTCGAGGGTAGTGATTTGGTTTTATGTATTTTATGTTGTGTTCTTTATTCTTTCTGTATACTCATAAAGCTGAAATTCTTTTTGTACGATATGAATCCATATGTTTTCTAAACATGACCTCTGTGAAAAGTATTATTAATTTAGGAAACAAGTATGATAACATTCTAACTCTCAAACTGAAAAAGGTAGTCATATAATAGTAAAACAATATTGGATTAATTTAAGCATGAAACCTGGGTAGTATCGCCAAATTAACTTAAGAATTTATATTTGATATGTTTGTGTGTATATACATATGACGACCAAGGCTGTTCAGACAAAATCAAATTGGTAATCTTTCTTTTGGTATATATTTATTATTTCCTCTGATTGATATTGGGAGATTTAAGATAACAAAAAGCATATCTATGAATGTGAATATTCCTGGAATTTCCTAGGCTGATAAAAGTGAGTGTCCTAGATACCTCTATTTAGGCTTCTCCGAATCCTCTTACTAAATTCACCACCACCTGAGGAATTCGAAGAGTTCACAAACCTAGCACATAGTCAAATGATGGCTACAGAAGCAGGTTTGATAATGACACAAGATGCTAGTGGAATGTAAGCTGGCCATTTTATCAGATATTTGCCAGCCCACGTCCCCCTTTTTTTTTTCAGTTCACACAGAAAGGTCTCCTTGTGGGTCAGGGAAGAAGGAGGATGCTTCTGTTGTTGGAGACTTTGGAGTCAAGTATGTGCACTTCCATTCTAGGTTAACGACAGAATGTACCCCCTTCTTTTATCTATTTCATAATTTTATTATGCTTATCTCATTAGTATTTTTGTAAAATGAAAATAGTAAAACTATTACCTCATTTGCTATTGTAAACATCAATTTGTAAATACACACAACACACTAGCATGGTGCCTATTGATGCTAACATATTTATTATTAGGTGTTTTTATTATGTAACCTACATATTATAATGACAGATTTATCTTAGAAGTCAGCATTTCCCCTCCTGAGTTTTCTTTGAACTTAACAAATTGTATAGAGTGGTAAGCATATTTCAAGTTTGTAAGTGTGAAATAAATATGCAGTGATATTTTAATCTAAAATAATATGTTTCAGATATTTTCCCTTTGTTACTACAGCTTTTATAACTGAATCCACCAGAATTGTTTCTGAATCATTGGGACCCTATATAATGACTTCTTTGTTGAGCTGAAATTCTTATTTCTTAGGCATTGCAGCTACCTTCAATTTTATGTTTAAGATTATTTAAACACTTTTGTTGCTTAAATTTACAGTTATATTGAGCAGAATATTGCTAGAAAAGTCAGATAAGTAGAATCCCTCCTTGAACTTAAAAGTAACATTTGCAAAGTAAAGAAAGGAAATAAAATTATCGCTAATTCTTTAGTTCAAGGAGCCTGAACTTCTGTATTGATTTTGTCTGGGATAATGAATCGATTTGTGGCCTGTCCATGTGGCCACCTCTTTGCACAAGTTTCTTTTAACTGACAACACTGCTTCTCTGGAGACCTCGGAAACTGCGGTCTTTGACTTGAGAATTTTCATCCCCTGTCATCTGAAATGTCATTTCAGAAACATTCATCACAAGTCTCTGTCACTGGACAAATAGTGGGTCTCTGTGATAGTCGCTCAAACACACACAGTTTCACTGCTTCTGTGACAGGTCCTGCTGTTGACTACTTGAGATTATGGGGAAGTTCAGACATGTCAAATAGAGACTCAGGAAGACAAGAGAGTGCAGCACAAATGGCCCTCTCCATGCTCAGCGAGGCTGGCAGCTAAGGAAAGGGGAGTTGTTGGAGAAAGAGGCTCCTAGGATTGTGATGACATTTTTAGAAAATGACAGGCAAAATGAGCCCCCCCCTTTCTTTTGGAACAGTCTGAAACTTTTGGTAAAAACACTTCCACAGTGCAGGTGCTGCCCATCCCATTCTTTGCAAGTCCACGTGCACATGGACAATGTTGTCATGGAACAATGAAGGGCTTCTCTTCTGTACTGATGATGACCTTTAATGGGATGGAAAGAATCAGGAGATCACATTATTACAAATAATTGTCTTCCATTGTGCAATGCTGGAATTACTTTTTTTCCTTGCCTAAAATGTTTGTGTTGCACCTGCTATGCTGAATCTTTTATTGGAGCTGTACAGCGATAACTGTCATGATCAGAACTGTCTTAATTAGGAACTGTAATTTCATGGGCCCTAATATACAAGCTATATTCATGACAGTAGTTGGCAAGTCTGAAAGGAGTTAGCGTGCACTAGGGGGTTCTCCTATTGTCAGATATCATGAGAGATCATGATTCGCTTCCTTTTTATGATGGGATAGAAATGTCCCCACCCCATTCCTATGAACACTGCAAACATTCTTCCTCATTACAGTTATGTTCATATCATATGAAATTCCCAATAAATATTAGGGGTAAAGGAACTGCCATAAGTACATGGTTAAATGACTAGAAATTAATGTGGACTTTTTTTTAACATATATTGTGTCATCTCCTTTTAGATGAGCTTTATAAAGCTAATGCAAGGATAACTTACAGTTGCTACTGTTAGTTCTTTACACAGGTTCTCTTCAGTTAAAGTAACTTTTAATTTAGAACTGGAATTTGTTCAACACTGTTGGTCACTATTATAACTCTGTTGATTTTGACTCCTTGTAACTTTATGTGCAACAGAACAAAACACTGTCTCATTGTCCATCATCTGCCAGAAGATTAGAATCCATCCCTGAGACTACAGTGCCAATGCATCTCACTGTGGATAGTCCATACACTTGTTTACCCTCTATGTCACCAAATTAATGTCCAAGTATTGATCTCTCTAGCAGCCGCTCCCTCCTGGTGATGTGTTCAAAGCAAGTGAGTTGATAATCTATACTGTAATAGGAGTCATAAGATTTTCATTGACTTTGATGTTGTAAATAGTTTTTTCCCAAGCCTGTCTTAGTTTCGAAGCCCAATTGCACCTGTTCAGTATGGATGACCCTGTTAGAATTTGAAGTACGTGGTTATAATGGAATAATGTCCAGCATCATAGCAACTTTCAAGTTATCATGGTATTACAAAACAACAGGTAGCTTGTAGTTTACGAGGTGGCACCGTGGGCTGTTAATCATGAGGCTAGCAGTTTGAGACCAACAGTCACTCCATAGGAGAAAGAGGAGGCTTTGTGCTTGCATAAAGATAGACAGTTTTAAGGACCTCAGGGACAGGTCTATTCTGTCCTGTAGGTTTGCTATTAGTCAGAATTGAATCAAGAGTAGTGAATTTGGTTGCTGTTTGTTTTTGTATCCTCAACTCAATGTCAAATTAACAAACATCTACAATAAGCAACATAATATGTGAACACAGGTGTCAAAAATTTCATTTCATTTGTATTCCCCATATGCAATGCTTATGGAAGCACTGTAATCAAGAAATCTAGTGATTCATTGCCTCGGGCAAATCTGATGTACAAGACCTTTTTGTAATGTGTTAAAGAGTAAGGAGGTCCCTTTGCTCCTCAGGTGTTCCTGTTGCAAGTTATAATATTTCGGTCACAGCACATGCATCAGAATGTTGCACGTGGATGAGGTAAGATTGTTGAGGAGCAGATGTATCTGAGTTACGGTGCTGCTGAAGAAGATGGAAATTGTCATCAAAAGGGCAAGTATATCTCTCTTACTAAAAAAAAAAAATCAACCAGAATGCTCTTTAGACGCAAGGATGGCAAGAATTGCTCTCACCTCTTTTCGACTTGCTATCGAGAACGACCAGTTCCTTGAAAAGGACACCTGGTTTGGAGGTGTAGCTCTACATTGTTTTTAGAATTTGAAGATAAGCTTAACTTGTGATATACCAAAGGTGATTCTATGTCCTTTTTAAAATTAAGGCACATAAACTAAAGAATTAAAAATGGAAATATGAGCATTTCTATCTGGGGTCTTTGTAGGGTCAGGGAACAGAGGCCAACCCTCATGAGTTGAGTCGACTCAAGGCTGCACAATTGTGAGAAGGAGCCAAGATCAAGCAATGCTTCTCTATGACAGAGAATTGGTTCCATTGCCTGTCATCCAGCCTTTTTAATGGTTTCTCCTTTTCTTTACCAATTTCATTCCTATATGGATTTGTCATACATGTTCAGAGATATTCCTAGGGAGGTTTGAATGAAAATACTTTCTACAATTTTTATTAAAAATTTTATAACTATATTTTGGTTATTTATTTAATCAACAAAGGACATTAATGACCCCTGAGTTTACTATTGCATCATTTTAGCTTCAATTTCTATAAAAACGTTTATGATCACCTCTGAAATATTGTCCCTTTTCTTATGCTGCTAGGGAATGGATTGGAGTGGACCTGACAATGGTTATTTCTCTTGTGCATAGGTCAAAATGGGTCAAACTCAACCCAATGGCACATAACAGCTATGACAGAAGTGAATGACTGGCCAGAAAGTGTCCTGGAAAAGTTAGAATTTTCTCTTAGATTAAATTGTTTGGGAATGAAAACACGTTCCTCACATTCAGTCAGTGATCCAGCTTAGATTAAACTCCAATTCATTTGTCAGTGAGGAAAGTGGTATTTGGCCTTGGGTAATCCTGCAATAAAAGTAAAGATAGCCAGTCTATTTGCTTGGAAATTAATAAATGATATGCTTACAGCTATAACCCAAGCTTCCAAGTCACTACCTCATAGATTTTTCTATGCTTACCTTATAAAGCACATTTAACTTTTATGGAGAAAGCTTTTCCCTCTTCATGCTAAGTGAAGAGTTTGGGGCTTATGAGAAAGCCTACCTGCATTCTACATCCTCAGCATTCCTGCGAGACTTCAGGAGGTTAGCCTAGGCACAATGTCTGAATTCACTGATCTGTGCAGACAGTCCATTTAATAGTGCATGTCTTTAAATTTTACTGCTTTTAAACTGTCTTCAATTTTCCATTTCACCATGAAGTACAATTATTTGTGCATTATGATACTGTTATCTCCTCAAGGGCAAGTTTTATTTAATTATTATTATTCATACTTAGCTCCTAGCACACTGTGTTTTTCAACTTACATTTAGTGAGTTGAAATACATGGTAACTAGAAACTATGCTACAAAAACAGGATTCTATAAGAATTTTTCAGTTGGGACAGATAGAAGTAACCTATTTGGGATGTTTTGAGTTTTTGGTTTTGCAGTAAGTGAAAGCATATGTAGTTAATTTTTTCCTCCTCCTTTCTTTCTTCCCCACACTAGCAATTAAGCTAGGACCCACGCTGGCTAAGTGCTCCACTCCTAGCTGAAAACTCGCTCCTCAGAAGTCAGGCTTGGTGTTCTGCTTCTTAGGCCTTCAAAACCTTGTCTGGATCCTAGGGGTGGCACATGAGGATCTTTGGTGCAACTCAAGATCACCTTCAAAGATGCACACCAGCCTGCACGACCACAAGGTGTGGAAAAACCCAGATATCAGACATCAAAGAACAAAAATCATACTACTGTGTGTCGGCCTTCACAACAAGATCGTGGAAGACAGAAGGGAGCCAACGCAGACAGAGTGAAGTCTGATGGCAATGAACGACCAAATGATAAAGCCCCTGGGATTGCGAAGGCTTGATGGTGAATGGATGAACATCTAGCCAGAAGCAGCAAAGCCCACATGAAAGAAAAGCACTAGCATGTATGATCACAGGGGGCTAAAGTGAGCAGATATCAAACATCAAAGAACAAGAATCACGTCACTATGAATGGGGGGAGAGCAGAGAGGAGACCCAAGGCCCACCTGTGGGTAATTGGACACTCTTGCACAGGGGAGTCTTGGAGAGGAGACAGGCTAGTGAGGCTCAGTGAGGTGGCAATGAAGCTTACAACTTTTCTCTAGTTCCTGAAGGCTTCCTCCCCCCAACTGTCATGGTCCCCGTTCTACACTATTGTGGAGAGGAGAAATGGAAATGTGGGGAATCCAAGATGGATGAACCCCCATAGAACCAGTAGTGGAAATGAAGCTGGAGGGAAGGTGGGATGGAGAGGGGGAGCCAACTTCAGGGATCTACATATAACCCCCTACAGGGGGAACAGACAATGGGGAAGAGGGCAAGGGTAGACATCGAGCAGTATAAGTTATGACAAAACAATAATTTATGGAGTATTGAGAGTTGGTGGGGGAGTGGGGAGCAAGGATAGAGGGAAAGGGATGGGAGGCTGAGGTCAGAGGCTCGGATGGAAGGTGGAGGTTCAGAGAGTGATGACAGCTGCAGGCATGTGAAGAAGCGTGGCACAATATACGTATTTATGTATTATGAGAAACAATGTATGAGCCCCCAATAAAATGATTAAATATGAAAACCAAGTTTAAAGATTAAAAAAAGGCTATTCTGTCAGTGAGGAAAAGGGAATCTATCAGAAGGGTCTTCAAAATGGGGAAACATTTAATCATCTTTTAAATCCATTTTCTCCAAGGATGTTTTAAAGCCTGGTTGCATTCATAAGGAGTCCTGCTGGTGCCCACGGGTTCACATTGTACTGCTCTTCTCCAGGTTGTAGATGGGAAAACACCAGCTGATCATTTGGGGAAAACCGAGGCTGTCTGTTCCCGTAAGGATTTCATCTTGGAAACACTGTCGGGTCATGATGAGTCCTTATTCCCTGGACACAAACAGGCTTCCTTTGGGAGTGCTGTCCCTATGGGACAGAGCTCCAGTGAGTCATGGACATGCCTCAACCATGCTAGTAGAAGCTATTAGTGAAAGCAAAGGCACAATACATGGCATAAGTTGAGCTACATGTTCCTCGTGGGGCACTTGCATTGATGTTTTTGATCAAGCCATTGTAACCAGAGAAACCTCCCATTAGAGATTGTGAAGAATTTTTTAAAACAAAACAAAACACCAGGGGTGGAGATGGGGGTGGGGACCTCAGAAGAAGAAGATCCCACATGTCTTGCTGTGGACTAAAGGAAGGGCGCTCCAAGGTCTCCTCTGTGAATCTACCACATATAACCTGGGTTATGTATGTTTCTTATACTCCAGTACCTTTGTACCTACACACCAACAAATAAGCAGCGTTCCTGGCCAGAGCCTATTCATTGAGACCTGACACATATATCCTTCTAGTTATTTGACAACTTCCTGCACACTTAGCTGCAGACCACACAGCTTGCTGCTTGAACCCACCAAATGCTCCCAGGGAGAAAGAGGAGGCTGCCTCTGTCAACGTGAAAGTCAGAATCCCAAAGCCGCAACCCTGCTGGGTGCTATGACTTAACGTGGACCCAAGGGCAGTCAGACCTACTTTCTCTCAGGAAATAGATAGCATCTAAGGAGCACCAGGACAGGAATAGCACAATAAATCATTCAAAAAAGTGCACGTCTACTTTATTTTCCTCTTCCTTTACAAATTTCAGGTACGTTTCTCCCTGATTGTAAGAAGGGTCTTCAAAATGGGGAACCTGTAACCACCTCTTAAATCCATCTTCCCCCACAAGAAGGTTTTAAAGCCTGGTTCTCTGCATTACTGCTTTCCCTCAAACTTTAGGATGTTTCCTGGAAAGAAAAGACGCAACATTGAATTAATCTGAGGTTACGCCATCATTCTTCAAGCCATCTATTGTCAGCAGTGAGAGTTAAGGTTTTGTGACAGCTCACTTGGACCAAGATTCTCAGTGGATCAGGCAGTTAACACCTAATAATCTCCCTAATGAGATCCAGCACAATGGAATTACGTCCACAATGAGAGCAGGGATGAAGAGCCACAATGGAAAGGAAGTTTCCTTGGATAATGTAGCCTATTTCCTGTGCAAACGGAAGTTAGAGGAAAAAACATGCTAGCATTTTGTTGGGAATGGATTCTGTATCTAACTTGTCCTGGAAAGTTTGCTTCTTTGGGCTTGAGTTGCAAGACTACCTTCTTATCTGTAGATTCGATCACCTGACCTACTTTTACTGCCCTTGACATCCTTTTACTTCTGCAGCCACACCCTACAGTTTTCACACCTCTCTGGGTTTGGTTCAGCAACTTCTTTCCCCACTCAGACCACGAGACTCCAACACCCTGACATCTGACTCACTGAGTCAAAAACTCCCCAGATTAAGCTTTGACAGCTGTTTGAGCAATTTTTGTGATATAAATGTCTCAGTGTATACATATTAAGCTTCCCTGGTTTTGCTTCTCTGGAGAAGCCACCTGAAGACACCAGCCATACAAAATAGTTCTGCAAAGATTACTTTGTATACTTTCTAGGACAAACATATGAGCACATAAATTTCCAGTAATTGACATAGCAGGCAAAGTGTTCATTACAAATTTGGATGCACACGCAATATATCAGAACAATAAACAAAAGTTGATGGAATCAATTTGATGAAATCAATAAACAAAATTTGATGGAATGACAATAATGGTAAAATAGGTATTCTGCAAAATGTTAAGTCCAAAATGTTCAGAATCCTAAATATTATGCAGGATGTAAAGAGGTAGCTTAGCTCCGCTAGATTTTTTTAAAAAAGATATTTTTAAATAGATTGTGAATTAGATGCAAGTTTACAGAACATAGCCTATAATCTAACAAAAAGCATATATTTTTAAAACGTAGACCTTGTTTATCCTGAAATTGGTCACTGTACTATACAATAGGTAATTGATATTTTCCTGACCTCTTTCTTAAGAGAAGGGGCTGGAATTAATCACCTAAATAGTGCAGTTTGGGGCAGATGGAGGGCTGAAGTGATTTGGTGACTGATGAGCTTGTGCTTCTCAGTCCTGTCCGTTTATTGAGGAATGACCTAGGGATATATTGTCAAATGCTGGTACCAGAGTCTGACCCTTGGGGTAGAGACCGTGACATTGATTTAGCATGTGCCAAATAATTCCTCTGGGACTCTGAAGTTTATCCAAGGCTGAGAAACACAGAGATAGACAGAGAGCAGTGTCATAGTTCATCCATTATTCGTCCTAACAGTAATATTTACATGATTATGAGCATCTTCATTGTATCTAGTAAAAGGAAAATTGCAGATAATTTCTAGAAAATAGTTTTCAAAACATTACATCAAGCTATGAAATGACTGGAGGTATATAGGGATTCCCAGGGAGGACTAATGAGAGTTTCTGTGTTGCAGAATATAACTATGGATCGTGTTATTATTTAGCATAAGTAAATTAAAACATAGAGAGAATCCTTTTGTTAAGTAAACTTACCACTTTAACTAGTCTAAAAATGAAACTGAAATATTAGTATGTGTAACAGTAAACAGAGACTCATTAGACATACTTCCAGGGAAGTGATACCCAAACTTTTATACACAAGATTCCTAAGGGTCAATAGTTAGGGACTAATAACAACAACATATATATATATATATACACACACACACACACATATATATATATATATTACTTAGGCGTTGTTCAAACTGAGAAAGTTGAGTAGAGTTTTTTAATTAAAATACTTTTCAGTGAAAAAATAAGTCTTTGCTTTTTATTTTTCAATGCTAACTGAAACTTGAAAAAGGAAAATATTTAAAGGTAAAATTTTACTCTGAATTTATAAACTGAGACTTGTGTTTTCCTTAATTCTAAAACAGGCTCATGTTATAGTTGATTTTATATGTCACTTATAGTGTCCAGTTGAATTCACATGTCAGTTATAGTGTACACTTTGGGTTATCATATCCAGTCTTTTAAGTAAATACTATTCTAGGTGGTGCCATAAAGATATTTACATGTAATTAACATGTGCAACAGTTGACTTTAAGTGAATGGGGTACTCTCCATAATTGGATTTGAGTAGACTCAATCAATCAATTGAACAAAAACTGAGGTTTCTGGAGGAAGCAATTTCCCCCCAAGACTGCTAGAAATCCTGCTGAAATTCCAAATCTCTACACTTGGACTCAAAATTGCAAAATTACATCTACTTGAATTTCTAACCTACCCTATGAATTTAGGAAATGCCAGCTTGCATAATGCCTTTAAGCAATTCCTTAAAATAAATCCCTCTATTTAGATTTTGATATTTAAAATAAAAATACGAAGCAACAAACTACAGAGCAAATTCGGCAACTTATCTTGTGCCTTTCATGGTAGGAATAAAACATTGCTAGTTCTGGGTATGATATTTTGCCAATGTGTACTGTATTTAGTTTAGATTATTCCTCCTTAATAATATTATCAGTTTTATCTTTTGACACTCAATGGAAAGGAAGTAGTTTGATTCAAATTATAAAGCACTTGTTTGAGAAAATTTGTTGGAAAAAATTCCTTTGAAAGCCCCGCACTTTCTATTTTTGCACTCGTCGTCCTCGCTTTCACAAAATGACTGGCTCTGCCAGCCTATTTGTGTTCCAGTAGTTCATGCTTCCCATTTCCATTTTCGTCAACTCCTAATGGTCTCTTGCATTACTGTTCAGTGGACCCAGGGGAGCTCAGTGTCAGTTTCTCCAGATGGCAAGGGGCCAGTCTCCAGTCCACGGTAGAAAATCACCGAGGGAATTTATTTCATTTCAGAACAGGAGAACATCATTTTATAGTACACCATATGTAGACCATCAGCTCATAACCACTTATGAAATAGCCAAGAAGAGAGGGAGAGAGAGAGAGAACAAGAAAGGCTGTTAAAGTAAATTTAGCCAATTTCCCAGGCTATTATAAAGTACCATCATTCACTTTATGAACAGAAACATTCGTTTTTAAATATTATTGCCAGTTTACAGGAACTCCTCTCCTAATAGCTAGAACAAAATTCTCAATTTTCCCTAATTAAAACACTAGTTTTGGGAAATGAGTTTTTCTCCTCCATATTTAAACTGAACATTAAAAAAGGTTCAATCATTTTAAAATGGCCTTTAAATTACATTTTTTTTAATAACAAAATTGTTAACTCTTTTTGCCCGAGGAGATAAACCTCAATACATGAGTGTAATATCAGATTGGAATAGAAAGTGGTTTTTCGCTAATAAATATTTTGGCTATTATACAGTTTGTATTTAAATGGCTAGCATTATGAGTTCTACCAATAGGGAACGCTGAGTGAGAAATAGGCTCCCTTTTAATAGCCACATAAATGGAAACTGAGCATCGGGGATTGTATAATCTGAAATTTCATTTAAAAAATAGATCTGATCTAGCCACAGGTAGAAGGTTTAAATGCAAAGGGCTATAAATCAAATCATGCAGTAAAAATATCATCAATAGATAATGAAGCGAAAAGCCAGGAAATACAGATGCCAATTCTAACTCCATTGACATTTGGGACTTAGACAGTTTTTCTCATCATAACTTGTAAAGAAGTTTCATTTAGGTTTTGAAATTTCATCCTCATCAGATAAAACTATTTGTCTACAACAACGACATCATATATATATATACATATATACATTCACACACATATATAGTCAAATATATATTTATTCACCCCCTGAGCAAAATTTATCCTGTGATGTTCTTTTAAAGGTAATATGTTCTCATTTTATGAATCTTAACATTCTTTTAGAAAAGAACTAAGAAATTTAATGTTTCAAAAATATCTTGATTCTGAATACATTTGTTTTTACTGTGTCTGCTGTTGCCCTTAAAATCTCAGCATTTTCAAATGTCTTGAACCAAATACTTTTTTTTTCTGGTATAAAATAGAACTAACCACAAGGTTGAGAGTTGAAACCTACTATCCACTGTTTAAGGAAATGATGAGCATGTCTCTTGCTCCTATAAAGATCTACAATTTCAAAAGCCATGTCTCTATGAGTCAGAATTAAATTCATGGCAGTGGGTTGATTGAGGATAAGTTAAGGGGCATGGTGCAAATGTTTGTGGTGTATGCTGGATGACTGAGAGGTTTATAGTTCACGCCCACTTAGGGGTACCTCAGAAGAAAGGCATAGCAATTTATATCTGAAATATTAGTCATTGAAAACTCTATTGAGTGTGATTCTAATCTTACATACATGGGTTTACCATAAATCAAAATTGACTTGACAGAAGTGTTTTATAACTGGACATTATACTGAAGAGATAGTTTTACAACATGATATTAAAAGAATATTTGTCATGTGAGAAATGGCAGAACCAAGATTGTTTGTACATGCCTGCATTACAGAAGCTTAAAATTGATAAGATAAAATTTTAAATAGTTGTTTTATTTGTTTTCTATGAAGAGAATTCAAAAAGCATTGCTATAAAGCCTTAGAAAACTTTGCTAAACAAATATATCAAAATTTGAACCTATTCTTTCCTCAGCGTATCCTCTATCTATATGCTTCTAAAGGCTGTTCTGTTTCTCTAACCCTTCCCTGGAGAATTATACAGTCTTTGATTTGTCACATAAGAAACAATAGTTTTAGCATTCTCCATGCCCTCAAATCATGTTCTTTTTAAATGTTTATTGACATTTGAGTGCAAAAATAAGTCTACTGGGGCAAGGGAGAGCTGTAAGGTGGATAGAGTACAATGTCCCAATGTAAATCTCTGAGAACAGCCTCTCCTACTCACCAAGAATTAGCAGGCATTGTCATGACGGGGGGGTTGTGGGGGAAATCCCAGTGGCTCAACTTTCCTGCCCTTTTCTTACCAATTCAGTCTTCAATTTCTTAAAATGTCCCCATTAATAAAATCTTGTGATCATCCTATGTCCTTTGAGAAAAATCTATCCAGATTGTCCTCTTTGGGGTCTGCCCACCCCCCCCTCCAACCCGAACAATAATCATAACCTCCTAATATGATTTCTCTGCCTTTAAGTTAATTAACCTATCAGATCCTCTCAACAGCCACTGTTCTGTTTTTGTTTTTCAAAGGCACTTTAATGAGACTAAGGAAAGTCATTAATGAGAGAACTTGTCTGTGGTTATCCGCTGATCACAAGAGACATGCTTAAACACATTATTTTTGCAATGCACCTTTACAAGTTTCAATTGGTACCCTTCTAACAGTGTTTTGTCTTGTTTACTTGTCTTTGTTGAATATCTTCTACCAAAATAAAATTAACTGATTTTTAATTAGTCAATTAACTCTAATAATTTAGTCTTTAATAAGATATAGGCACTTTATTGTTGACTAAATGAATAATGCACTGAGAGATGTTCGAATTTAAAATTCCTTTCTCAGTGGTTTGCTTCTTATTTTCCTACCTGCTTATCAAATATGCTTAAAAATGCACAGTCCTAATTCCCAGGCTAGGAGGAGAGAAGAACAGTCCTTCCCCAAGATTAAAGTCTTTCAACAATGTCATGCACTGGGCTCACAAGCAGGTGCTGTCATCAGACAGAATCAAAAATATATTCATTAAAAATATAGCTAGGAGACAATTAATTATATATTTTTGTATTGAACTTGTAGATGTTTAATCCTTAGTTAGCAACCACGTCAAACATCCTTGGGAAAAAATCAACAGTTTCTAATGCGAACAGTTCCTGAAACAAGTTGGGTCCCTCTGAATATGAATCCATTCTAAGGCAATGGGGAATTCTCACCAGAAAAAATAGGTGAAAATGGATATTTGTTATAGATTTTAATAGCTTTATATTATACATGAAGAACACCTACTATTGCTAGCAGGTGAGCTTTTGACTGCTGGTTAAACTCACCAGCTCATCCAAGGGGACATAGTAAGGCTATCTGTTTCTATAATGATTTACAGCGTCTGAAGCCCTGTATATGATCAATGTGAGTAAAAACTGTTGGTTTTGGGGGGCTGTTTTGGTATAACACATGTAAGAATCTAAGGCTTATATAGTAAATAACTTTCCTGAGAATTAAAGCTCATGCCAGCAAAAGAGGGCTTCAATGCCAAAGCTTTCTGGTTCTGGAGGTTGGACTTTTTACCTTAGTTCCTGGTGGATGGGAAATGCATTATTTGAGTTGTGAAAGGGTGGAGCCCATAAGCCAACACAAAAGTAAAAACTAATAAAAGAGAATGCTACAATTAATATAGCTGTATGTTGCTGAAGGGAGGAGCTAATAACAAACACTAAAGCAAGCACTAATAGTAAGGTATGCTATGAAAGGTCTTGCACTGGATGGAAAGAAAAGTTCAAAGTGACTGTCAGAAGAAACTGTGCACCTTGCTCTACACTGGAGACTGGCTAGAACTGGAAGAAAGGATTGAGTGAAGTCATGGAATAGAACGTTTCCAATGATGGTTTGAGATTCCAAAGTCAAATTATATAATGAAATATGTAAGGAGCTGGAAGCAGAAACATCAAAAGGGAATACCCAGCTCAGCATAGCTGCAATGGAAAGAGCCCAAGAAAAAATTGAAGACTCAAATTGCAATTTTCAGAGGTTCTATAAGCAAAATAGTGAATGATGCAGGAAGCCTTAAGAGAAGATGGAAAGAATACAGAGTCGCTGTACCCAAAATGACAAGCCAATTGTCCTCCATTTCAGGAGGTAGCATATGAGCGAGAACTAATGTTGAAAGAAGAACTTCAAGCTATCCCGAATGCATTGCAACACACAGGACTCCAGAAACTGACAGCATATCCACTGAAATGTTTCAGCAAGCTGAAGACGCACTGCAAAGACTCACTTACCTATGCCAGAAAATTGGGAAGACAGCTCTTTGGCCACCCGGAAGAGATCTGTCTATGTGCCCATTCCAAGAAAAGCGACCCAAGAGAATGCTCTAACTACAGAGTGATATCATTTATATCATAAAGAGGTAATGTTTTTCTTAAGATCATCTAGCAGTGGTTGCAGCTGCAAACTGGTAGGGAACTAATAGTATTTCAGACTGGATCAGAAGAGGATGTGGATCAAGGGATATTATTGCCGCTGTCAGATGGATCTTGATTCAGAGCAGCGAATACCAGAAATATGTTTGCTTCTGTTTCCTTCATTATGTAAAGTTATTGACTGTGTAGACCATAATAAAGTATGGTTAACCAGGAGAAGAATGGGATTTCCGAAAACCCATTCCAAATTTACCCATGGATGAAGAGTCAACAGCATAAGGGTATCGTGTTGTGCGCAAGGTTGCTGTGGGTCAGAGCTGCCTTGATAGCACCCAATAGGAACAGTGGCATATGATATCCTGCGGCTATTGGTTGTCAGTTAGATTAAGATCTGCAAGGACCTTAGTGGGAACCACCAGGTGCTCCATGGGAGAAAGAAGGACTTTCTGCTCCGGAACACTTGCAGTTTAAGACACCCACAGGGGCAGTTCTCTTCTGCTTGCTGTGAGAAAGCATGGACTCAAGGATGGTGAACTTCAGTGGGCTGCTCTAACATGAAGCAGGCAAGGTCACAGGTGGAAGATGAGAGTGGGAGAAGTTCTACTCATCTGATAGAATTAGGTGGCAGCCAAGTAGGCTTCTTTCTCACTGTCTTCAAACAGATTGCCCATCTTTTCATCCTGCTCCCAGGCAAGTGTAAGAGACAGGCTAAACTATCAGGCTTCTACCACACATTTATTAGTGAGCACGATAAAATATATTTCCTATGTTCCTTCTATCTAAATGCGCCCATTGTTATAACAGAAACTGAGCTCAGGCCCCCTCCCTGTTAAGTCATTTAGTTTACAACAACCCAAAGGTTTTGAAAGAAAAAGAACAAAAGGTTTGAGACCCAAATGTTCCCAGGTCCAAGTGCTAATAAGAGGTAGGTCAGAATTTTAACCCTGTGCCGATGCATGGAAGGCCTTTGTTCTTAAAAACAGCAGGGGTTTCTGCATAAAATTAACTTTAAACTTTATAAATATTTATTCTGGAAAAATATTTCTCCCAGTACTAAGTTTGATAAGGGGTAAGTTAGATCCAAGAGAACTAACTGGTTTCTTTATTTCAAGATGTCTTGGACTTTTCAATTGCTATATATATTTGATTTATAAAGGGTTGGAAGCAAAACAGATGTAGCATCTTTTAATATCATCTGATCATGTAGTCCCTTCTAATGTTAAAATAAAACATAGAATTTTATATTAGATTATTTGTTGTTGGTTTCTTAAAATTTTACAATTTTTTGACTACAGACTTCATTTCTACTTGAGTTCTTTAGACAAGAATATGCTTCTTTTCTTTGCTGCAAAGGCCCAATTTTTGATCTTTTTTAAAAACTTTTTTTTCATTTCACTAATGTTACTGCAGAGTGGAGTCATTGCAGAGTGGAGAATTATTCAGTACAGCTTGTCTAGCCATAGTCTTGACAAATCAAATGCCCTTTTCTGAGGGGTATAGATATGAGAAGGTAGGGAAGATATTGACATGATCCATATGGGAGTGCTTATTATCAAGATTCATCGTGATGGTCTTCCTTCTGTAAAGGGGATTTCACTACCAGTAAGAGCTAATAAAAGAGCCAGTCTTGTGGACCCAGAGTTTCTTTAGCAATGAACCTCCTTGACCCAGAAAGACAGCATTGACACCAGTGGAGTGACAGAGAAGCAGCATCAGCAGAACAGGGGCCAGAGCAGTGGACTTTCCAGCACATGGATTGATAGAGTTGAGTCTTTTCAAGGAAGAAGCTGGCTTGTGGAGTGGAGCATCTTTGGACACTTAATTGAGGGACATGAGAGTGGACCGAAGGAGCTGGAGGTGAACCCCTTCAGACTGAGGCTTACAGTGGTGTGTCATGCCCTTTGGAAATTTATTAACAGTCCTCATGGACCTTTGCAACCTGGCCTGACTGAACAACTGTTACCTTAAGCATGTCTCATCTGAACTGTACCCTACTAATTTCAAAATGAACCCCATAATCATGGTCTGTGAGTTATGTGTGGTCCTTGCCATCAATTATAGAACCCAGAAGAAAGTAGTGTATGGTGGGAGATAGAATTGTCATATGAGAGAATTATTTAAGTATATATAATAGACAGTTCCAATGTTTTCATATTTTATAGATTTGTGTTCTTTCATTAAACCCCGAGGTGGTCGCTCAAGGAGAGTGGTTGTGGACTACAGCATGCTTTTTGCGAATTTCCTTCTTCTAGGTCCAGGCTGAGGGTTCCTGGTGGGGCTGTGTTTTAAAAGGCTGGGCTATTCAACAAATTATTGAGGTTTGAGCACACCAGCCACTCCAGGAGAGACAGGGGTAGCCACGTCCTTTCATCAAGATGTATAGCCTTGTGAATTCCATGGACACCTCATACTTTGTCCTAGGCAGTGTCACCATTATGCAGGAGGACCTCAGTGGGAGTGGGTTTGGTAGATGCGGTCTCACGTTTTAGCCCTTCATGACCAGGATTCTGTTGGGTCTCCTGATGAAAGTTCTCACCAGGAACCATCCTCATTTCCATTAGGCTCTTTTTTTTGTTTTCTGAATATGTTGAGAAACTTTCTACTAGGTACGATGACACTGGATCACTCTCTGCTAGGATGAAAGGAGCATGGGCTCTTTTAAGACTTTTCCTTAAAGAAAGACTCCCATAGCACGGTAGTCCTTTATTTCTGTTGTTGAATTTTGGAACTGCCTCGCCTTCTGCCGCTGCCTGTCTGTCAGTCTGTTAGGGTAGTTCCTAAGTTGCCTTGATCCTGGAAACCGTGCTACTGATGGACTGATTACAGAAAGGGCTTCAGTGGAAGAAGAGAGATCTAGTAAACCATGTCAAGAATGAGTCCGTGAAACGTGTACAGATCACAGCAGAAGGTTAGCTAGCTGGCTTGTACAGGCCATGCCATCAGGAGTGGTAGATTGCTACAGGGGGCCATCCTGTTTGGTGAAGTAGAAGAACAGCGAGAATAAATGGCTAAATTGCCCGAGTCGCCACTGTGATGCATTCTAGTGATGAAGTATGGTTAGTGACACTAACCCAGGGCCAAGCAAAATTTTGCTCTGTTTGTCACAACGTAGCCATAAACACAATTGCCTCTCCTTCCACTCCTCATCTCTTGCTCTCAGAACGGAAGAAGTCTGAATTTGGTATTTTTTTCAGACGCCTCCTGCTAAGATTTTCTTCATCATCCCATAAACTAAAATCTTGTGTTATTTCAAAATTTTATAAAATTAGAGTGAATTCTCCTCAAAGGTCGTGCTGATATTTGTTCGGTTCCATGTTTCTCTGCTGGAAGACGCGTGCTCTTTCAGTCACTGTCACCAACATGGTTTCTTCGGTGTCACCTTCTTCCTTCCCTGCAATTCTAAATGCCCTCATGCCCCTCCAGACACTTACAGAGAGGTTATATTTATTTCTCCTCGGAATAACTAAGCGTTTTCACCAAGTCTTCCAGTAGGAAGACATAGTTTTTCAGAAGTCTGCACACTTGAGAGGCGCTGATGGCTCTTGACTTTTAGATTGCTCTTCGCTTGATAAAGGAAAGATGGGGGTTATTTCCTGTAAAAATTTTCATAAAGTGTTTTTTTTTCTGATGGAAACAGATAGTAGTTGAGATATCACAGCATCTCCTCACACTAGGAAGTATGGGAGAAAGGAAATTACAGTTATCCAGTTTGGATAAATCAGGTCCTTGATACTGGGGATGGAAAGGAAATATCAGCTTCAAGCAGTGGTGTAAATAGGGTGTGTAGTCAGATTGCCTACAGCACAGAAGGAGAAAGCAAGGTCTAGTTAGCTTTTGTTCTGATAATCAAACTCACCTCCCTGGGGCAGACTGTGGTTGGTCTCCATTTCAAGGAGTGACACCAATTCATTTGACTTCTGTTTTCTTCTGTGTTTTGCAAGCCAAAAGGTCAGCAGTTAAAAAAACAAAACCCCAGCCACTCCATGGGAGAAAGAGGGATCTATCTACCCCCATAAAGATGTACATCTTTGGAAACCTCCTGAGAAAGTGCCTTGTCCTATAGGGTCACTGAGTTGGAGTAGACTGTATGGAAGCAGAAGGAGGCCCAGTGAGACTATTTATTTAATTTTTTCTCTGTGACAGAGTCATCTTACCCTGCGTTTCTAACCACTGTTGACTCTGCTGTCTATTGACATATCTAGCTAGTCAGGTAATGAATAGACCTCATTGAACTGATTCTGTGCAAGGCTCTTCAGTTCATTACTTATAAAAAATAGTTACTGGTTTATGTTAAACCGACTAGATTTTCTTTTTTTTTTCTTTCCTCTCAACAATCTATGCCTGGTCTAGTTTGTAGGTGGATAGCAACAATTGCTCTCCAGGAAGAATCAGCTGTGTTTTTGAGAGTCAAGTGTTGATTAGATGCCTGAGCACCCTAATTCATAAAATTATACATTAATTCAAAGTCATACTATTAACAGCTCTCATCTCACTCCATCATGTGGGTGGTGTAGTAGATTAGGCACTGGACAGCTAACAAAAGCTGTCCATTCAAACCCCTCTCCCACTCCATAGGACAGAGTCCTTCCGTAAACCCTCAGAAAGCCTGTGCTTGCCGCTGTCCTACCAGATCGCTTTGAGCCAGAAGATATTCAATGACCATGGGAATATATTCAATGGCAGGAGGGTTGGCGACTCTAGTGTAATTCAATTAGAGTTGCTGATATGTCTTCTGAAATTAAAAGAAAATAATTAGAAGAAATTTGTTGCTCGTTCTATTTTTATTTTCATAGGCAAATAGTCAAGTGGTTGAGTAAGGTCTAGCATCAGGCACGGGAACTCTTATTAAGGAAAGTACGGGTAGCAGAGCAAGGCACTCCATCATCGTTATCAGGTATTAGCAGAGAATGTGTCGGCCTTGCTTATTTTGTATGGCTCATAACCTGATACTAAAGGTAATTTCAGACGAGTTTTGGAAAAGCTAGCCTTGTCAGAATTACCAGTGATCAGACTTTGATAATTATTCATGGGAGGAATGTATCTATTATTTCAAAGAAACCCTGCCCCACCATATGCAAATTACTTATAGACAATCCTGATAAAAATAGGAAAATACCCAGGGAATTACAGTGATGCCAGCGAGACTTTTCAATAGGGTCTGGCCAGAAGCTGTCGCTCTTGTGCATCGACTGCCTTTGTCTGCATTTCATTTGCTCAGACAGAAGGGAGATGGAAGAGAGCCAGAAGGGGGACCTCAGCCCGAGAGCACCATGTGGACACTGACCCCCAGGACTTGTTCTCATCATTGCTGACTCCACCGGGGCTCACACGGATCTCTGGCCATGTGATCGGAGACTGTTTCCCTTTCAATTTTGGGAGGCATTTGGAATTTAACTTAGAGGAGAAAGCTCAAGTCATAACTGGCCTCATGTCAGCATAATAAGAAGATGATGATGCATATTGGTTGGCGTGAAGTGATGTGAATTGAATACCACTGAATGCAATTAAAATTTTGATAGAAAACAGGATGTCTGTGGCCATCATCCAGTGCATGTGGGTTTCCAACTCCATGCGAGGAATTTCTGAGGGGGGAAAACAAAGTTGACAACCACATCTCTGAGCACAAAAATCTTCCAGTTCTGCAATGACGTAGATAGAAAGTGAGAAAGGCTGCAATTTCTTCTGGAATGCACAGCTGTAAGGAATGAGCTAGAGTAAAGCAACTATCAATATGCTTCAGGCAACAGGATAAGTTTTAAATCATGTGTCAAGTGGGGGTGATATGTGTCTCTGGAATTTATTATCAATTAAATATCTCTGGTGGAGGTGTCGTGCATATCAACGATTACCTTTCATGTATGGCATCCAGTAAAAATGCAGCAGAGAACAACCTTTCAGATTCATACTATTTGCAAGTCTCTGTATATTCTTCTGAACATGAAATAGAACAGCTAAGACCATGCTAGAGCCAGGCAAGGCAAAGCAAAGCAAGGTAGAGCCTAGGGAAATGCTGGTTAAGTTTTAACTTACAAAGGAGTCAGACTAAATGTTGGGTATTTCTAAGACTTCATAGCTAAGTGTAATTGCTCTCACATTCATACTATTTGAAAAATGCTTTGTAAAAAAATCAGAAAATACGCTACAGAGCCCTAAATGAGGAAGAAAAGGTTAATCGGTCAGTATTTTTGAATAAAAGTTGAATACAGAGAAATTCAGAAAAGGAAGTAGGGATCCAGTCATATCCAACATGCTCTGTCATACACGAAAACATCTTGCTTGTAAATCACATAATCTGAAGTCAAAGAAGTGATTACTCTAAGGGACAAAATTGTGAGACCCCAATGTGGTTTGGACAAGGTGATAGATAAGAGTAGAATCCCAAGGCTCATTTGTGGGAAACTACATAGGAAATCCGCCTCTGGTGATCTCCCTCTATCCATACTTGAGGCATGGGAGGAAAGTGGCTACTAAACAGAGCACACTGGGGACATGGGTAGAGAAGTTCAAACACTGTCCATTGATCCCTCTCTGATGCACACTCTACATGATCTAATTTTCAATATATTCTATAGTTTTGATACATTTTATTTTGTTGGTTCCTGTTAGCACTTATTAGGGGGTCACTTTGTTGAAGTTGTTCTACATGTTTTCTGACTTTTCAGTATATAAAACTCAGAATGGATGAACCTATAGGGACAGTAATTAGAATAAGAGTTTCATGGATATGGAGAGAGACAGTGGTGATGGGGTAAAAGGGAAAAAATGCAAAGGAGTACAGGAAGAAAAAGAATGCTTAAAAACTAATTGTGATTGCAATTGTACAATACTGCTTGATGTGATTGAACTGTGGAATGCTATGATATGCATATCATATATACCATAACATGCTGTGATATATATGCATATATAAATCTCCCAATTAACAATACATTTTAAAAATATATTGCAACATTACATTTGACCAATCCCTATCAGGATTTTCACACCCAGCTTGCCACTGATTTTAAATCACTTGTTCCATTAACCCATTGTTGGTCAACACCACCTCCTTACCCCTTGCTCCACATCTTCCATGGCCCACTCCCCCACCTCAGAACCATCAGTCCTATTGTTTTCTCCTCCAGACTGTTCATCCAGTCTATATTATCTAGATAGACCTTTAGAGATAACAGTATGTACAAAAAAAGTCATCCTTAATGAAGCGACTGAAGAAAATAAAACAAGGATTAACAGCAAGAAAGTAGGGCTTGATCAATGTAACACAGAGGAAATGCTGAAACTCAAATGGAGGCTGAGCATGATAGTGGGACAAGAGTAAAGTAAAAGGAAGTAGAGGAAAAAACCATAGGTAAAGGGGATTTATAGAGGTCTAAATACAGACACATATGGAGGTGAATACAGTTATATCTGATGATAGGGAAATAGATCTACATGCATATACTTATAGGATTAGTATTAAGACAGAAGATGGGCATTGGACCTCCACTTAATACTTCCTCAATGCAAGAACACTTTTTTTAAATTACATTGGCATTCCATGATGTTCACCTTCAAGATAGGATCACTGAAGACAAATGTGTACAAAAGCAAAAGTGGTGAAGAAAGCTGATGGTGCCTGGCTATCAAAAGATATTGTATTTGGGTCTTATAGGCTTAAAAGTAAACAGGCAACCATATACCTCAGTAGCAACAAAGCCCACATAGAGGAAGCACACTAGCTTGTGTGACCACAAGGTGTCAAAGGGATCAGTTATCAGCCTGCAAAGAACTAAAACTCATAATATTATATGCTTACCTTCCTCATATGATCACTGACGACAAAGGTATGTATGAACAAATGTGCTGAAGTAAGCAGATGGTACCCGGCTAGCAAAAGATACAGCCTCTGGGGTCTTAGAGATTGAAAGTAAACAAGCAGTCATCTAGTTCAGAAGCAACAAAACCCACGTGGAAGAAGCACACCAGCCTGTGTGACCACGAGGTGTCAAGGGGATCAAATGTCAGGCATCAAAGAACTAAAAATTATACCATTACAAATGAGGGGGAGGGTACAGATTGGGGGCCCAAAGCCCATCAATAGGTGAAACAAAATCCCCTTACAGAGGGGCTCATGGTGAGGAGACGAGCCAGTCAAGGTTCAGTGTAGCAGCGATGAAATATACAACTTTCTTCTACTTCTTAAATGATTTCTCCCTCCCCCCACTATCATGATCCCATTTCTACATTACAGATCCAGCTAGACCAGGGGATGTACACTGGTATGGACAGGAGCTGGAAACATGGGGAATTCAGGACAGATAATTCCTTCAGGATCAGTGGTGAGAGTGGTGATACCAGGAGGATGGAAGGAAGGTGGAATAGAAAGGGGCATCTGATTACAAGGATATACATATAACTTCCTCTCTAGAGTACAGACAACAGGGAAGTGGGTAAAAGGAGACATCAGGCAGTGTACAATATGACAAAATAGTGATAATTTGTAAATCATTAAGGCTTCTTGAGAGAGGGTGAGTTGGGGGGTAGGGAAAATATGAGGAGCTGATACAGAGGGTTTAAGTGGAAGGAACATGTTTTGAGACTCATGATGGCAACAAATGTGCAAATGTGGACTGCATACAATTTATGTGTGTACTGATCATGATAGAGTTGTGTGAGTCCCCATAAAATGATTTTAAAAAAAGAAAAAATCATATTGTAAGCTTCCTCTCGTAGCACAAGAAACAGCATCATATATCTATTCAAATTTGTGAAAGCATATAGAATTTAAATTAAAGACCTCTTCACTTGAGTGCTAGAATCATAGTGGCACTTCTGGATAGACTTGGAATTGTTAGTCTCAGAGTTGTTAGTTCAAATCCACCCATTGCTCTGTAAAAAAAATAAGGCGGTGTACATGTAAAGATGTATAGCCCCAGAAACTCAATATATACTAATTAGAAACTATAATTAACTGTATGGAAATCAAATTGCTTTTTGTGTTTTTTTTCATCTAAATGCTGATAAGTTTGGGTAAATATCATAATTTAATATAACGATTATTGAATATTTTCTTGAAAGAATATTATCTGACTGAAACTCCTTCTTATTAATTTCTATTGCTTAGAATTCTAAACCACTTACTAACCCAATTTAATAACTTCATTTTTTTTAATTGGATTTGTCAAGAACAAGTGAATTTCCATTGATTCCATTTTTGCCCATTTCAGCCGCTACTTAGAGGCAACTACTTAGCTGGAGCTAACCAAGTTGCTAACTAAACACTTATCAGTAGTTATATTTTGTTCTTTTTTCTTTTTTTTTTTTAGAGGGGCATCACTGCCTCTGGTAGTCATGGATGCTACCAGTGCCGCTCCTGAGAGACGCCGCTGTATTTGAACCGCTAAGCCTGCGGGCCGCAGTTCCGCACTCACCCACTTAGGCTACCGGCACTCAGTCCCCATTTTGTTCTATTTTTATGAGGGGATTTCAAACAGTTCATGCAAAATGGAATTCATTTTGTCATGCACCTTTTCAAGTTCCCTGGTGCCTTTGATGTACCTCATGCCACCCTCTCAATTTCTTTCCTGTCACTAACGCTACATACTTCAGGATCAGATGTCATCACGCTAGTGACCCAGAAACAAAAGGACATTGTAGTAGTCAGTCTCTGAAATCTTTCTTTCTTTAAGAAATACTTTTATTGGGGGCTCTTACATCTCTTACCACAATCCACATGTTCATCCAGTGTGTCCGTACATTTGCGCACATGCTGCCATCATTTTCAAAGCATTCTCGTACCACTTGAGTCCCTGATATCAGCTCCCCATTTCTTCACATCCCTCCCCCGCCCGTCCTCTCTCACAAAGCCTTGATAAGCTACAGATTATTTTACCCATATCTTCCATCGTCCTTGGTTGCTCCTCAGTCACTTTTCTGCTGTTCGTCCCCCCAGGAGGAGGTTCTAGTTGATCCTTGTGCCCTATTTCCCCTTCCCCCCCCCCCACTCTCCCCTAATCCTCCTGGCATCTCTACTCTCCTTGCTGGCCCTGGGAGGTTTATCTACCCTGGATTAGTTGTGTTGCGGCCTCTTGTCTGTAGCAGTGTATATTTTCTGGTTTAATCCGAATTGTAAGGTAGAAGTAAGGTCATGATTGTGGGGTGAAAGAAGCACAAAGAGCTAGAGGAAAGTTCAGTGCTTCATAGGTGCTATTCTGCACCCTTAGTTGCTCATCTCATCCCTCTGACCCCTCTGTGAGGGTATGGCTAATTTTCTACAGATGGATTCCACTCCATGCGCCACACCCCCATTCACAATGGGTATGACTTTGTTCTGGGTCTTAGACTCCTGATCCCGTGAATACCTCATGATCACACAGGCTTGACTGCTTCTTCCATGTGGGGTTTGTTGCTTCTGAGCTAGATGGCCAATTGTTTATATTTGAGCTTTAAGACCCCAGACAGTATATCTTTTGATAGCTGGGCACCATCAACTTTCTTCACCATATTTGCTTCTGCACCCATTTTGTCTACAGTGATCATGTAGGGAAGGTGAGCATCACAGAATGCCGGATTGTTAGAACAAAGTGTTTTTGTGTTAAGGGAGTACTTGAGTTTAGGTCCAATGTCTATCTGCAATCTTAATTCTTATCATATAGATATGAGTACATAGTTCTATCTATCTATCTATCTATCTATCTATCTATCTATCTATATACACACATGTGTATATATATATAATCTTATCAAAACATTTGTTGATGTTAACTTCTTTGTGTAGTTTCCTGCTGGAGGTACCCAGGGTGGTTTATCTGGCCAATAGAACACAAATGAAGCAATGACATGCCATCACCAAGGGCTGTTGCTAATACATAATGATGCCCACCTTCTCTTTCTCTCTTCTCTTCTCTTTGAACATTTAATCTGGGAGAAGTTTGTCATACATGATATTTAGGAGTTACAAATGACTCTGTGGAAGTGATATTGCTTTTTGTTTTTGTGTTTTACATGAAAGTGCTAAAACAACAGTTTTTGTAGCTTCGGTGGTAATTTCATATGATGATTATTGAATATTTTCTTGAAAGAATATGCATGCATTCATTCAGCAGTCTATGGAGAAAACCATGAGGTGAGGAATGGAAATTTCCAGCCAAGAAGACCATGGGAACTGTGAGCAGTTTAACTGGACTTTGAAGTCAATTAAACAGCTTCAGTTGACCTTAAAAATGACTGCAGCATGGGCTACAGCTGGACAAAAACAGAATGAGAGGTCTTAAACCAGACTATACAACCAATCTGATCTTGGTCTTGGTTCTCAAAATCTGCATAAGGTAAAAGTTTATTATTATAGGTCACTACCTTTCAGGGTCGTGTGTTCACCAGTCATGTATGACAAGTAGTCATGGCATTACTTCATCTCTCACAATCCCTGATAGTGGTGTGGTTAAATAGTTGGCTAGTAACGAGTTGGTTGGTTCTACCGTGAAAATTGCAGCCTTGGAAACAAGAAGGGGCTGTTTGACTTTGTCCTATAGGACTGCCATGACTTGGAACCATCTTGGCACCAATGGTATCAGTTTGGGGTTTTATCTTACCCCCATGCCTTCTAACACTTTGGAAGTTTAGAGATAAAACATTCTCTGAATCTTGGGTTGAATGCTATAGAGTTGAGATTTAAGTTTTTGTGGAATTATTGATTGGGCAAGAATATAGCACTGATTTTTGTTTTCATCTTCATTTATGCCACCCCTCCCTCAAATTAAAGAGAACTACAGGAAGCCAGATTATCTTAAAAGCTCTGTCTGATGGAGAGTTGGGGCATTTGAGAGGAACAAGGCACTTATATAATCAATGCCTGTTTTCTTTGTGTCAGGATTTAATGTTGTCCTCCTTTCTCATGAATGCAAATGATTGTGCTTCACTCATGTTTAGACTTTGTCATGAACTCAAGTGGCATAGTAAGTTACTTGTTTGGTTCCTACATGTGAGGTTAGCAGTTTGAAACATTTTCTATGCCTATAAAGTTTGACAGTCTCAGAAACCCTCTCTAGAGGATCGCTATGAGTCAGAAATGGCAGGAGGAAAGTGAGCTTTGTTTGGGGTTCATGTGCTTTAGTAGTAAACATGGAGAGTCCTTGTCATAAAGGCACTTGTTTTCTACTTGGGAAAATTAAAATAAAAATAAAACAGAAAACAAAGAAACACTATCTAAGTTCCATGAACCTTTGACAGTTTACATGAATACTTAGCTGTCAAACTTTTACTGCACCAAACTGATTTGGGTTTCTGGTTGCTGTGGATTTAATTCACTTCCCCACCCCACCCCCCAATATATCTAAGTATTCAAGCCTTGACTCCTGGAGCTGTGGTTGTGATTCTACTTGGACACAAATACATTTCTTTGTTTTTTTTAATGAGGTCCTCAAGTGACCAGAATGTAATCCATTTGTAGCTACCAAGTGGCAGAATGACACAGACACACACATGAGCAATTGACTCCAGAAGAAGGGCCAGCACATGTAGCAGTTGCATCTGCAAGCCCAGGAGTGTGAGCTCACTGAAAGAGACAAGGAAACATGCTGCATCCTTCACATCCCTGCCCCTCCTCGCCTCCCCCCACCCCTCACACACACACACACACACACCATACACACAAGAATCATGCCATCAGGGCAGAGTTCGACCTTCTGAATTTGGGGTTGAGAGGGATCTGTTCTTTCATAGCACCCACTTAGGTGTTTTTTCCTATGACAATGTTGGCTAACTAGGCCATTGAATATCAACCACTTTGAAGTAAGTGAGGATACACGTATTCGTTCACTTCCTGAGTCTGGACAAATTAACCATTCTGAACTAGATCTGATTATAGATTACCACGTTTCCCTAAGCAGTATTTTCTCTACATGTCAATTACTTGCCACCCAGTGTCAATTAATCTGGAGAAATACATAACTTGTGTAGGTCTACATAAAACTAGGAAAATTACAAACTTGCTTGATGCAGTTACACAGAGATGTTAGAGAACATTATTAAAAATATAGATTCTTACCAAAATGTAGGGCAGAGTTTATAGGGGAAGGCCTGAAAAATCTTTATTTTTCATAAAGCGTTTTAGATAATTTATATGATTAGGTAATTCATGAGCCTTTACATTTCTCCAAATATTTTAAGAACATAATAAAAATTAAAAAAAAATTGAAAGCAGACTCCTGATCAAGGCTTTTGAAAGGTCGATTTGGGTCTGTATGAGCCGTTTTTGACAGAATTGTTAGGCTGTGAAACTCATGGTCTACAGTTCAATATGAACTGAAACTCTGTGAAAGAAAGATTGGGCTTTTTACTCCCATAAAAGTATAGCCTCAGAAACTCACAGGGGCTGCAATGAGTCAAAACTGACTTGACTGCAGTGAGTTTTATGTTTTTATGTCTATGTTTTTAACTAAAACTAAAAACCTTAAAGCTTTAATTTTGAATATTTTCACAGCACAGTATTTTAAAACATAATAACAGATTACCAATGAATAGGTTATCAGAAGGTGAATTCTGTGGTTTAAGTGAGGAAGTAATAATAATCATGGTCAAAGACTCAAATTTAGGAACTAGTCATTCTACTTATCCTTACCAGAAATATATTGCTCAACTATCTCAAAATTGCTACCTTAATAATATCCCTTGTAAAATACGACGACACATTCCCCATTAGATATTGTGCCTGCTCCTATGGAGCCAGCTCAGACTCCCATCCACCCCACCTGCCACAGAATAGAGATGGCCTAGCGCATGCTCTTATGCTTGAGTCTGTGATTCAAATCATCAGGCAGCTCATCTCAGGGAGGCTCTTCCTCTTCTTCATTGACTAGATATCACATAAGAAGTCCTTCTACAGGGACCAGTTCTGCTGGAGAACATGTGGAAAATACCTATGAAGACATCTTGCAGTCATTGCTTCTAAGGAGCATTCTGGTATATGCCTTCTAAAACAGATTTGTTAATTCTTCTGCTAATCACTGGTACATCTCACAGTCTTCATCAGCACCATAATTAAGACAACAATTAGACTTCTACTTAAGGAAGGCTAAAAGTTGAAAAGATAACTAGCAAGCTTTTATCGTTGCTAGCTTTAGGTCCAAACAAATTGGCTCCACCCCTTGTATCCTTGAGCAGAGCAGAAGGAAACTGCGCAGTCCTGAGTGTTTTCTGCTGATGTACTTACTCTAGGCTTAGATCATCGGGATCTAATTTGACTCTCTTGAGAGCTATGGCTTCTGAAAATAGATTCCAACACTTGTCAGAGGGTTTTTAGTATTCATGTGGGAAGGATTCGTACAGACAAATTTGAAGAAAGCGATCCATAAAAAGCTGTTCTTTGAGATTAAAGTTTTTTTTTTGTTTTGTTTCTTTTTAAAGACTAGAGCTCATTTTTAACACAAATGAAACCCAGTAGCCCAATGTGTTAGGTATTAGAAAGCTAATTCCAAGCCTGATGGTTCAAAATCTTCAATTGCTGTGTGGGAGAAAAATGAGGCCCCTAACTTCCACAAAGAAACATGACCTGGGAAGTGGTAGACTTGATCGTAGGATGCCACTGTGGTTCAGAATTGACGGAATGACAGTAAGTTTATTAACACAGCAGCTTTTCATGCTGTGAGCTGCAGGTGTAACAGCAGCAGTGAAAATTCAAGTATCAGAAGATGTCAAATATGAACTGAAGGAAATAATCAAAATTCCACCAGGGTTAGATAGCAGGCAAGAAGGAAAATAGCATAATAATGGCATAGCAAAAACAAGCAAATAAGGAGCCTAATAGTACAAGTAAAACAACAAACCTGAGTTTTTGAAGTCCATCCCACTTACCTTATCACCTACCTCAGGAAACATGAAAGACAGCTACTTTGCTATCTGACTGGAAAAGGTGGATATTTGTGCCCATTCCAAAGAGAGGTGACTTACAGTCATCCAGCAGGGAAGCAAATTAGCCCACATGGAAGAACATGCCAGCTAGTATGATGATGAAGTGTCCACAAGCCCAGGTATCAGGTATCAAAAGATCCAACACAAACAGCTATATTGATGCAAATGAGGGAGACTGGAGTGGAAACCCAAAGCCTATCTGTAGACAACTGGAGTTCCCACCCACCTACCTACGCCCACACAGAGGGGTTATAGGGAAGACATGACTCAACCAAGGTGCAGTTTAGCACCGATGAAACACACATTATTCCTCTAGCTCTTGAGTGCTCACACCCACTCCCACCTCTCGCCTCCACATTACCATGGTGCAGGGCTACCTTACAGTGCTAGACCAGAGAACATACATTGCTACAGATAAGAGCTCTTGACACATGGGATTCAGGACAGATAAACCTCTCAGGAACAGAGTAGTGGGAGTAATGATATCATGAGGGACTGGGGATAGTTGGGGAGGAGGGGGGGTAGGAGGAAGCTATCACAAGGTTGGCTACATAGCCCTGACCCCTCCCCCAGGGGAAAATAACAGAGATGTGTGTGAAGGGATACAGTGGGTTGTAAGATGCACAATGATAATAGCAATATATAATTGACAAAAGATTCATAAGAATGAGAAGGGGAGTTAAGGGGGAGAGAAGAGTAACTTACACCCAGGGCTCAAGTAGAAAATATTTTGCAAATGACAATGGCTACATATGTACAAATATGCTTGATACAATTGATGTGTGGACTGTTATAAGAGCTTACAAGCCCCCAGTGACATGATTTAAAAAGAAAAAAAAAGAAAGAAAGGGGGCTTTTCCGAATTCTCAAACTGTAGGTTAGGATTGTGGATACAGGCACAGGGAGGATAAGCTGAGGGCAAAGGCAGGCTCAGTGTTTCAAAGGTTTGCTGGGAAACTGAGAACACAGGGTACAAAGGGTGGGGAGAGGGAATGCTATGTAGTTTTTTCTTCCATTAAAAGAATATTTTTAAAAAAACATAATGTAAGACACTTATTCACATGTTCAAAAAACTGCATAGAATAGATTGAATGTCTAATGGGAATGCCATTAAAATAAATCAATAGTGAAACTCTTCAAAAATTGGAACAGTCAAACAACTGAATAACATTAATTGGAAATCATGATATATTTTATAAATCAAAGATAGCAAATCAATAACAAGGTTGAAGGTGAGCCTGTGGTGATCAGTCTTGGTTGCATTTTTCTGACAGGTGACCACACACTATTGATTGTGAAGAGGCTTACATTGAATAAGTATGCTAAGCCGATGTTTGGGCCATTCACTGCTTATATCCACAAAGAAGATTTGGACTTAATCAATTAGTCCACTTGTGTGCAAATTATTATTATTATAGGTGAGGGGGGTGGGGAGGGTACCATGTAAGGAGAGTGGCACAGAGAAATTAAAAGTTTAGTGCATGTCAGATAGGAGTCTTGGTGGTGCAGTGGTTAAGCTATACTATGCATGAACAATATTACAGTATATTTCTCTAAATATTACAACTTCAGAAACCACCTAGGGCAGCTCTATGATGTCCTATAGAGGCACACTAATTCTAAAGTGGTTCTGTGACAGTGGGATTGGTGTTTTGGTTTTGGTTTTTTTTGCCTGTGTATATGTTGGTAGATGTGATATTAAAAATAGCCTGCTGGGCCATGAAATTGTAGTATCTTGAATGTTAAAATTTCCTTAAACGATCCAAGTAATCACTCTAATAAAAAGATGTGGAAACCAAGATGTATAGCAAGTAAATAATTTGCTCAAGCTAATACAAGAGGTGAGGTAACATCTTTCTGGTTTTGTTGTGTGTGTTCCTTATCTAGGAAGTAGGTTATCTACCTATCAGCATTTATCATCCTTATCATCTATCATCTACTCTCTTTCCCAAGCATTTCCTCCTCTCCCTCTCTGTCTGTCTGCTATACATACACACACATGCACAAACACACGTAGAAAAATAAACCATTTGCATTGCGGAACGCATTTGTGAACTGGCATTCTAGCAACTGAAATATACCTTTTTGAAAAATAGATTTTACTTACTTACCAAAACTATATCCTCATTATTACTCATTCTCACTACTAGATGCCATCAAATCTGATTTGACTTATAGAAACCCACATCCAGCAGAAGAAACCATGGCCTGTTCATATGGTATTCTCAAAATTATGGCTATGTATATGGATGTATACGACAGGCATTTTTCAATAAATGGAGATGTGCAATTGATATTCTATTGGAGTAAATAGCATGGGAGACCACCTCTGACTTCCTCTAGCTTTTCTTTTTTTAAAAAAAATATATAGATTTTTTTGGGGGCTCTTATTAGCTCTTATAATATTCAATACATCATTTTTATTAAGTATATTTATACACATGTTGTCATATCAATTTCCAAGTATTTTCTACTTGAGCCCTTAGTATAATCTCCTCTTTCCCCCTTTGCTCTGTTTCTTTTTTTAATTCCAGCTCCCCAAATTTCCCCTCCCTCTTCTTCTCCCCATGAACCCCTAATAATTTACAAAATGTTACTACCTTTTCATATCATACACTGTCCAATGTGTCCTTTCACCCAGCCCCCTGTTGTCCACACCCCAGAGAGGAGGTCATATGTAGATCCCTGGAACTAATTCCTCTAGTTTTTCTATTGCCATGAGACAAGAGTCAGACTTGCTTCCCTGTACCTCTTCAGATACCAACTGCTCCTCCATACCACTCTACAGCTATGCTGGGTTCAATCATTCTTTGTGAGGAACATACAGGCAACACTCCTGATGAAGGGAGTGTATTAGTTGATGGGTTACTAACGTCAGAATCTGTCACCAGGAAGGATAGTAATTGGTCCTCGGCAGCGCACCTCTTCTCAGCCAGCAACTAAGTCTCTCTCTGATCCTGTCCCTCAGTCATACAGTTCTTGGTCTTTTGCCTTCCTAGAGCAGGAAGCCCACTTGACACAATGTTACAAAGTCGCTTGCTTGCTCAGACTCTCAGTCTCATGTCACCATATCTCATGCCTCTACTTTTCTCCTCCTTCATTGCAGACAGCTCTGGAATGTGCTCTTCCAATGGGCCAGTGTTCTTTCTCTCTCTGCTTAGAGACGCCTTTTACACTCTGAGGAAAGGGTTTGATGTTTTTCAGCAAACCATACCCTTACGGAAAGAAAGAATGGATGCTTAAGTCAAACCCTTTGATACATCCCACCGCAATCTTTTAACAGAAAACACTCTTCAGCATGAGGTTACTGCCCCAGACACAGAGTACAGATTCCTTATGCATCAAATAGTGAATTATCACTAGACAGACTTTATTAATTGACTACATTTCATCGGCCTAATCCTAGAAAGGAGGTTTGTTTATTACATCTGCCTTCAGTGTAAATTGAGCTTCCTCCTTTCATGCCATTAGTTCTTGTCATATGCTACTTCCTGAAATGGCTGAACCCTTACCGGTTATTTTTGGTCCTCCATCAATGACATCTCCATGTGCTTACGGTCTTCTTTTGATTCTTCCTGTATCAATCAATAGAATGGCATAGCTCTCCTTGTTGTTCTTAGTTCCATGAAGTTAGTAAGGACTCGTAAGGACGTTATATACAATGGAACAAAAGACAGCTGGATCTGATACGATCCATAGAATTATTCTGTTTGAACCCATGGTTGCAGCCCTGCTTCAGTTCTGCTCATCGAAGGTCTTACTATAATGGATGCCTTTCTGCTTTACCAAATAGTATACTGTTCTCCAGGGACTAGTCTATTCTCAAAACATATCTAAAGAACATGAAATATAGTCTCCCCATCCTTATTTCAAAGGCATCTTCTGGATGCAGTTGTTGTAAGACGTATCTGATTGCTCTTCTGGCAGGCAATGCTCCTCTCAATAATCTTTCCCAGCCTCATTTGTTTGAATGCCTTGGTTCTTCTTCAGTCTTCCTTATCCAATGTGCAACTTTGACAGTCAGAGGAGGCCATTAAAACACTGGCTTGGATCAGGCACAGCTTCATCTTCAACTTCATGCTTATTTTCAAGACTTTGAAGAGGTCTTGAAGACCAGATATATCCAACAAAATATGTTGTTTGACTTATTGACTGTTGCTTCTTTACACTCCCTCTCACTGCCATCGAGCCAATTCAGACTGAAAACAACCCTGTAGGACAATATGGAACTTTCCAGTGACTACAACCCTTTACCAGCATAGAAAATCTTCTCTCTCTCCTGACAGTTAAACTGGGAGTTTCAAGCTGCTAACAATGCTGATGAACAAATAACCAGCCATCCCATTACGGCTCTTGCTCCTTCTTCATAGAAGTCCCTGAATATATTCACACTCTAACCTCTATATCACTCTATCACTGGAAAGTAAAGTGACACTAAACTTTTTGATTGGCATAGGTTTAGAAGAAGTATAAAGTTGAAATTATTAGTCCATTATAAATTGAATTTGAAGTAGTTATTAAAATGACTGCTCTGTGATCATGTCTGAATGCCACAGCATTAGTTTACCTGCCATACTACCCAATGTTCAATGTCATTAAGAAAAGGAAGGGAATGTCAGCTATAGGGCTTTAAGGTAACAAAAACACATTTTGAGATCTTTAGCCTGGCATTTTGAAATATTTATATTTTTCTAAATCAATTTCTTTCTTTCTTTCTTTCTTTCTTTCTTTCTTTCTTTCTTTCTTTCTTTCTTTCTTTCTTTCTTACTTCCTTTCAGCACCCAAGGATCTCCTGGTATTTCCTATGTTTTTAAATCCAGTGTGATGGTTCATTGCTATATTCTAATATGTTTTGTAAAACCATTCAGGGAGGCTGAGCCCTAGTGGTGTAAGTGGTTGAGTGCTGGACTGTGGCCTGCGGACTTGGAGGTTCAAATCCAACAGCAACTCTCAGCAACAGTGTTGGGTAGCTCCCACGACCACCAGAGGGCAGTGATGCCAAAAAACAAGCAACCAAAAAACCCAAAAAAACAATCCAGGGAAATTTTTCATTTTCATCAGCAGACTATTATTAACATTCAATTATCTTCTTCTATGGTTCTTCTTGAGTCGATTTTTCAGTTTCTTCTCAATACAACAGACTATTTCAAAGCCCAGTAGCTTGAAACAGCCAAGAGTTAGGCCAGGTTGATTAAAGACACCAATCCAGCGACACTCATATATGTGTAAGAAAGACCTTTAAATCAGGGAGCACTTACATAGCAAGAAAACATCCCAGTGTAGTCCTCCTCATGTCCATAAATCCAATACTAGTCCTTAAGTCCCTCTTCAGACTCGCACATTCAAAAGCAAAGATACAGAAAACAAGAACATCTGTGCTTGGTGGGTGAAGTCTTTTGGATCCAATGGCAGTGAACGCATCACATGACTCTGGCAGCTATCAGGGTCAGTCAGCAAGAATGTTTAGACCATGTGAGAAGAAGTGGTTCCTAAGGGCCTGACCTTAGTGGTCTCTAAGCCTCACCCACAAGAAGGTACCATCAGAATATGACTGACCTACCTGACTGATAGGTTGAATACCACCCCTACACTTGTATGTATCTTCAAGTTGACATGAAATTGTGTAGCTACCATAAACCATTCATTGGCTTTTCATCCTAAGCTTTAGCATTTTAGACAGGATCCAGCTAAATGATTCTGTTGATTTCAACCTTACTCACTCATGTAAATATGCCTTAGTCAGTCATGTAAATATGGTCCATTGACAGAAAATTAGATAGTTGTTTTGGGGAGCTGACTGAAGAATACGATGACTGAAGTGATCAGACCACATGTCTTTTATCAAATATCAGGTCGTCAAGAGCTTTGTCATGTAACTATGGTAGTGGTGACCCAAAGAACATAAACAGAAGAACTTGTGAACTTTTTTGTTTGCTTAACTTCTGATTGTGAATTAGGGGAATATTTACATTTCAGAGAATCAATTTTGTATTTAACACCTGAAACTATTTAACAAGCCTCCCCATAGCTTGTTCTTACCCAAACTCTGATTTTTCTTATGCTTCTTGTGGAAAGCTATCTTCTTCTCCCCTTAAGTTCATACCTGCCTATCCTGTAGTCTGTTGCCTTACCTTCAGTCCACACATCCCCCCTCCTCCCCATTAGCCTTCAATGTTTGTTTCTTTTGCTATGTTTTTTTCCATTTATAACAGTAGTTTTATACAGTATTTTTCCTTTTTAAATCCACATCCCTTCATGTCATAAACTACTATAGTTTCATTATTATTCTTTAACATTGCACCCTTGTCTGTTATGTGTATGTACCATACTTTAATTCCCTATCCTTCTCATGGCCATTTAAATGGCTTACATCTTCTTGCTATTGTGAATAGTTCGGTGATGAACGTGGTTGTACATATATGTGTTGGTGCATTGGCACTTACTTCCTTAGTATGGCAGTCATGTGCTTATGTTAATTTTATAACTGCAATGTAAGAGTGGAGTCTAGCCTGTTAATCTGAAGATAGTCATTGAGTAGCCAACGAGATCTCTGTGTGGGCATGGCTTTCTCCTGAGACTTCTGGGAAATTCGTGATATTTCCCTTGTGAAGATGATGAAAAGCTATCTCCCTGGTTGTTGGAAGTTAGTTCTCAGAGACGAATAATCACGGACAAGACAAGATGGCCAGAGGAGCCGGAGAACCCACACAACTTGGCCCTGATGTGCCAGACCTGTGATACTGGAGCGGCCATGTGGGGACCCCTGTCAGCGATGAGTTACTTCTACCACTACTGGATGCTATTGATGAACCCTGAGTCCTCGAAGTGAGGAGCCATGGGGAGACCCCTGCCAGCGCCAGGACTCTGCACCCACTAATCTGTGACTTTGTGAGTTGGAAGGAGACTTTACAGACTGATATCGGGCATATGGGTCAATATTGGACTTATGACTTTGAACTGGACTGGATTGAGATGCTTTCGTAATGTCCTATTTCTCTTATATATAACCTTTTCCTTATATCCATTTGCATGTCTATGAAATTTGTTCCTCTAGTCTACCTGGACTCACACACTTAGGGCACAGACTCCCAGTAACATCATCATGATTAATGGAAACAAGATTGAAGCCAAGTACATTATCTTCTGGGGATCCACAGTCAGTGCTCATGGGAGCAACAGTCAAGAGATCAAAGCCACTTTGCATGGTGTAAATCTGAGGTACACAACATCTTCAGAATGCTGAAAAGTAAGGGTGCTTTAAGGACTAACATGTGACTTACCTGAGCCATGGTGTTCTCAATTGTCTTGTGATAGGCAGGTTTATTGTGCCAGCCTGGTCAATAGGAATATGTGGGATTAATAAGATCACAGTTTAATTGGAGGACAAAGAGATAAATGGCTGGATCAGCCCATATGTCTCTCTCTTGCTCTCTTGTGCTCAGACCACAGTACAGTTATCCTAACTGATTCTCTTCTTTAACTTGTGAGCTAAACTACCTGTGGGACATGACCTGTGAATTGTGTTTCCAGAGCTTGAGGTTCCTTCAAGACCTGCTTCACCATGCTGTTGGTGTATACCTCACTTGATTTTTGGACTGTCAGATTCTGTCAACTGAATGACTGTCTACTGGCTGACTGTCAACCTGTCCTGCTATTTGCTACCTGTGATCATTCATTGCTATATAGAAGACTAAGTTGTCTGCTTCCTTAACCTTTGACCAAGCAACCCTCATAACTTGAAGGACTTCTAAATATATATCTTCACCTTCTCAAGAGAACTCTGTCTAACACACATCTCATATGCATGTGAAACTTGGACATTGAATAAAGAAGACTGAAGAAGAATTGATTCATTTGAATTGTGGTGTTGGGGAAAAACATTACAATACCATGGACTGATAAAAGGACAAAGTGCCCCATCTTGGAAGAGGTACAGGCAGAATGCTTCTTAGAGAGATACAAGTCAAAACTTCATCTTACATACTTTGGACATGTATCTAGGAGAGACCAGTCTCTGGAGCAGGACATCATGCTTTGAAAAGTGGAGGGACTGTGGAAGAAATGAAGGTCCTCAAAGAGATGGATTGATATAGTGGCTGCATTGATAGACACAGGCATCAGAAAAATGGAGAGGATAGTGTGGGACTGAGCAATGTTTTGTGATGTTGTGCATAGGATCCCTGTGGGGTTAACCCAACTTTGTCTGTTATGCTTATGGTCAGTATGGTTCAGAATCAATTTGATGGCACCTAACAACATAAAAATCCGCCGTAAAGGGATTGCTGTGCTACCTAGTATTTCTAGTCTCATGTGTTTGAAGAAATGGCATAACGTTTCTATAGACATTGTATATTTTCCAGTCTTACTAGCAGTATGTAAATGTTCCAATATTTTCATACATTCTTCAGTATTTATGACTTTATCTCATTTGTTTGATTAGTTAGCTTTGGTATCAATGCTTGTGTAAGGCATTATCTCATCTTTACTTTGATTTGCAGCTCTTGAATGGCAAGTGATCCATAGCATTTCCTTATGCTATTTGTCTTCCTGGATGTCTTCTTAGATGGACTGCATGTCTGTATGTTCATTTCCTCTGCCCATTAGAAAACTGGATTATTCATCTTGTTCTTAAAATGCTGCAGCTTTCTAAATTTAAAAAGGAATTTTCTGCATTAGTCCTTTGTCCAATATTGGTTGAAGAAAAATTTTTCCAGTCTGTGGTCTCTCTTTAAACTGTCTTTTTTTCTTTTATTTTCTTTTTCATAATTTTATTGACATGTAATTCACATATTTTAAAAGGTGTAAAATCATCACCACAATCAATTTTAGAACAGTTTTTTCTCTCTTGTACTCTCCAGTTGCCTCACACATTCCTTGCCAAACCTCCAAGAAACCATTCATGTAGTTACTGTTTTTTAGATTTACCTAGCCTGTATTGCATACATAGAAAAACATACCAAAAGAAAAGAAAAACCTAACAATAACAAAATAAAATAGAGAAAAACTACATTAGAAAATAAAGCAGAAAATATTAAAAATTAGATCATATTTCAAATAGGTGAAAAGGGAAGATTGAGTGACAAGATGCTAAGTTTTACCCTAACTGCATCTGCAATAATTCCCTTTCTAATTCCTGTTCCATGATAGCAAGGTTATTCATATCCCTGGTTATTGGTCCAAGGAGATTCACCGGAGTGAATTTCCCCTTTATTTATTTTTAAACTGAACCAATTTTTTTTAATAAATCAAAAGGGAACTGAGACCTGGGGTGCAGTGGCTGTGTGCGGGACTGATAGTTCAAATCCAGCAGCAGCTCTCCAGGAGCAAGACTGGGCTTCCTACTCCCACTAGGGCAGTGATAAAAAAAATAAATCAAAAGGGAGATACAATGATAAAATATTACAATTTACTCTAACAATATCTGGCCATAATTGACTTCAATTTGTTTGATATAAAGGTTACTCATATTCCTTGACTATAGTCAACTTCAACTTGTAAGCAGAAGATATGGAATGTCAGAAAAATTAAATAACCTACTTAATGTCCCATGCCTAGTGCATTTTAGAAAAAAAAATTATTTCAAGTCCTCTTCTATCCTAAACCTGTTCAATTCATCTCTTGGCTGTACTTTCACTATATTTTTCTAGTCAAAGCCAATGCCTTTTCTTTCAAATGATTTTTTTTTAATTTCCCCTCTTCCATTTTATGATTAAGTAATTAAGGTGACATTGAAAATTTAATGTCAAATTCTGTTGTGTCCCTCATTAGAATGTTCAATCATTATTCATGCTGTATAATAAGAAAAATGGAAATTTACTTTGACCTACATCACACTATAAGATTTGTACCCTTGCTAAATAATCAGAATATGACATCCCATCATTCCATAGATCCAGTATGCTAGAGGGAGTCTGGTCTCTTCATTATTTCCTCAATACAAAAAAACTTATTCCTCTTAAAATATTTAACAATTGCTGTCCATAAAGGCAAAATGTTTGGGGGAAGATCACTCTTCCTCTTGGCCTCCTTTTTTTCCTTCACATTATTCAGTGCTCACTGCCAACATCACTTTCAGTTTTAAGAACTGTGACTACTCCTAAATTATCCACAATTTTTCTTTGTTCTTTTCTAAAATCTACCTTATTACCTCAATATTATGGTGGCAAGAATGGTGTCAATATAGTGCTCACATTATTTGTAATTACTTTGCACACTTAGTTGCTTTTATAGATTATGTTTCTTTGACACTAAAATGTAAATCAACTTACAGTAGAGACCTTGTCTGTCATAATCACTGCTATATTCTTCACAAAAGAATATTGCTTGACACATATGGTTAAATTAAGAAGTGACACACTTGGGATAGAAGAAGAGTAATGGAAAATGACAGAAGTCCTTTCTATGCCCTTGGAAGGCTCAATAATGAGCAGGAGCCCAACTATTCCCAAAATCAACTGCTTCCATTTGTCTGTGTGTTTTCCTGAAGATTACGCTAAAAAGATCAAAACATGTATATTTAGGGAAGATAAACCAGGTGATTTCTACATAACCAAGCAAGAAATAAAGGTTTTTTTTTTGGAGGGGGTGTGGTGAAATTCAGATTCATTTCACCACATTTAAATGGTTGATGCTATATCCCTATCAAATGTAATAGGCTGAAGAAGAGTGAAGACCTAAATGATAGCAAGAAGTAAATATTGATAGAATAAAGACAAGAGACGTATGTATCTGATGACATGGAAGACAAATTTCATTAACTTATTTTGATTAGCTCTGATTGCTTTTCAACTTATTATAGATAAAAATATATAGATAAAAATAGCTGGAGTATTTTGGTCATGTTTGACTGAAAATATAAGCAGCTGTGTTAGAAGATTTATGTATATTTTAACACAGATTGTGTAAAGGATATCAGTCCCAGAGGAGTACAATACACTTGACAATAGATGTATAACTGGAAGAATTGGTGGGGGGGGGGGAGGTGAGGCTCACAGAGTCATGAAGATGAAGAAAGCTATCCTTGATTTATAGCATTATATACCAAAGAGTGCAGTATTACAATTACCTTAGAGAAATGGTAGGGAGAGCAGGGGACAAGAAGGAAAAATTGCTAAGCTGAGAGCATATTATTTTTCCCCCTCAGTGCGACTCACTGAGGGATTAGAAGTATTAGTATCAGTATTTTCAATATTCTGTGAACATTTTAATAAAATAGAATTCTAGAGTATGTGTTGGAATACTAATAGTTCCAGAAGTCTTGTGATATTTTAAAATGTGTTAAAGTGACTGTTTTAAACATTGTCTAGAGCACTTCCCTTGTGTCACCTGATTACTCAGATAAGTAAGGCAGAACATTTTATGCACTACCAATTTATTACATATTTCAACCTATGTACAATGCATGTAGCAAAGCCGTGTCTGGTTCTATACTTAGCTTTGTAACCATTTCTATGTTTGAGCTCTAGTCACTGTGCCAATCCATCTAATTGGAAGTCTTCCACTTTGTTCACTGACAACCTCGTTTACTGAGAACAATGGTCTTCTCTGGGGACTGAATGCTCCCGAGAAACCCATCTCACATGCGTGGGAGAGACACTTGTCCTCCTCGGTGGAAGGAGCACTCTGGTAGAATTTTGTGGCAGACAGACTTGTGCTTTCTTCTGGAAGCTCATGGTGCATTCCTACACAAATGCATGATACATTCGTGGACTGCATCTAGTATTCCTTTCCAAGAACACAACCCAAAGGGATCAATTTTCTTCAATCTTCCTTATTCGTTTTCCAGACTTAACATGCCTGTGAAGTGATTGAGAATATCCTGCATTGAGTCAGGCATACTTTAGTCCTCAAAGTGACGTATTTAATTTTTAGTGTGTTCAAGAGCCCTTTGATTGTAAATTTTCCTAACACCATTTTTTCTTTGATTTTATGACTGATACTTAGATGTTGAATGTAGGTCTGAGAAAAATGAAATATTGCTGATGACTTTTTTCCCCTATTTATCAGGTCATTGCTTATTGACTCACGTGAGGATGTTTGGTTTCTTGATTTTGAGATATAGTGCATACTGAAGTTGATGGTCTTTAATCACTTCCAGTCCACTTTCACCAAACACCTGCATATTGCCAATCATTAAGATGTCTTCTATAACTCCAGATTTCACATGTCATTATATTTCCAGTTTCTCAAATTACTTACCCAGCATGTAGATTGAATAAGAATAGTGAAGATATATGACTTCAGTGTTCTCTAATCTACTTGAAGGCTAAAATTAAAGTTTGAAAAATGACAGGTAATAATAATGATTGGTAAGTTTTTGAAGAAATTTGCACTCTCACATACTACTAGTGGCATGGTAAAATGGTGTAGCTTGTAGGTTCTCAAAATATTCAATATAGATTCACCTATGATCCAGCAATTCCTCCCCAAAGCATGGGTCCCAAAGAGGAAATTATGTTTCTCCACATAACATACATGAGTAATCTCAAAATCATTATTCACAATAGCTAAAAAAAGGGGTGGACTGACCCAAATATCAATCAAATGATTTGGAGAGAAATATGGCATCATATACATAGAATTGTCTGACTATGAAAAGAAATGTAGATCTGACATATAAGGAAGAGTCAAATAGATGGGTACAGCAAATAGATTTTGTGATTTCCTGGGCTGAGAAATAAGGAAAATAAAAGATTTGACTGACAATATGTAAGGTGTTTCTTTGAGGAAGAATAAAAATATTCTACTGTGATTTACTCATTTAAATAATTAAATATTCTACTGTGATTTACTGTGATTCTACTCATTTAAAATCACTTGTTTTTCATCTTATTTTAGTCAATTTTATAGATGTAAATATTTGACTAATATTGCTTAAAATATAAAATGATAAAGATACAATACTTTTGTGTGTTAATACACCAGTGTTACAAAATGCAAAGTCAGCAGCTTGAAACAACCAGTCGCTCCATGGGAGAAAGATCGGGCTTTGGGCTCCATCACAAATTACAGACTCAGAAACCTGCCAAGCATTTCTACTGTGCCCACCAGGTCACCAAGAGGCAGTGTTTAATTTTGTTCGATAATAAAGTACTAATAAAATCTTTGCATATCTATATTGGTACGAGTCAAAGTGCACTTCAGTACATCATGAGGGGTCACTTGGACGATGTAGCAGTAAAAAGTACAACTAATTAGGAAACTAAACAAGAATGAGTATGCATCCATGCAACAAAGAAGCTTCAAAATTAATAAGGCAAAACCTGAAAAACAAAGGCAAACTCATAAGATTAGAACCTGTACAAAAAGATATCCACAGAAGAGAAGCGAATTCAGCTAAAGTCAACAACAACAAAAAGCCACGATAATTAATGTTTGCAAATTCAACAGCACATACACAAATAAAATAACCCATGGGTCAAAGCAGTCATCCAATGAAAATGCAAATATACTCCTGAATGAAAACGAAGACATTTAATGAATGAAACACTATGATCAGTTTAAAAGTATTGCTTCTAGGGTTCAAGTTAATAAACATGTGGGCTTATTTCAAGTAAAACAAATTTAAGCATGCTTCTTGAATAACTGGATAGCTGCAGATAAATACCGTTGGTAATAATACACTTGCCTTAGTCTTATCAGAGAACTTACAATTGAAAAGTCCAATCAAAATGATGTTTCTGAGGGAATACATTCAAGGTGGAAAGATTAGCACCGATGTCATGGTGACTTTAGGGACTCTGGGTAATGACTGAGGAGTCAAGCTGCAAACTGAGAGATCAGCAGCTCAAACTCACTAGCTACTCAGCTGGAGAAAAATAAAACTCTTTTCCTCTCATAAGGATTCATATCCTTGTTAACACAAAGGGGCAATTTTACACTGCTGAGTTTCCTCATTTGAACTCAAATTTGACACAATGGCAATCAGTTTGATGTTTGATTAAAAAAAGAGTAATTTTGATATATTTTCTTTAATGACATGGTGTGATCCCAAGGGGCCTTCTAAAGTTTTACAAAATTGCAGTGTGCACAGGTAGGAAAAACCAGGAAATATATCTAGAGCTATATCATCTATATTATCATCTATATCTATATATTCCTTTTTCATCATGGCATTGGTTTGCTCATTCTTCGAGGGCTGCAATGATGGTCCTATGACACATTTGTTGAGAATTTTACCCCAATTAACCTATAGCACTCAATTTACTTCTGTAGACTTAAAAAAAAATAAACCTCCGAGATTCTTTTAAGAGCACATAATTTGAGTCTTTGATGTAGGACAAAACGGTGCTGTTGAGGTCATCTCTTTCGAAGAGTGTGGAATGCTAAAGGGAAAATTGAGAGAGCAGCACAACCTGCAGAAGGGTAAACACCGAGAATGCTGTTTACTTAATAATGGCTTTTATGATTTTCAGGGAAATTTTTATTTAGCTTCATAGTTCATGCAGTGGAGAAGAAAATAATATCAAAAACTGCCATGGAGGCAACGGAAAGCTTATGGGAAAAACTACAGCATTTAACGATTTTATTGGATTATTTAAATGTCCCGGAATAAGTAATCTAACTTCCTATTAAGAAAAGGGGCAAATTCAAGCGTAAACTTAAAGAATTAAAAGAAAGACACAATAATAATCAAAGACATTTCAGCCAGGAAAACAATGCAAAAAAGCAGCAAAGACAAACGCTGATTTTTTGGAGACTACTAAAATGTCTAAAGCTCCCGGGTGGCATCATGGTTATGCATGGGGCAACTAACCACAAGGGCTGTCTTTCACAGGAAAAAAGTCTCTCCTTGAGGAAAAAGATGGGGCTTCCTATACCAGGTAAGACGTGTTGTCACTGACACCGCCAGGGACAGTTCCACCCTGTCCTGTAGGGTCACAATGAGTCACCATGGACTCGATGGCAGGGAGCGGTTGCTTTTTATTCAGTATCTTAGATGAAATGCATCAATTCTTGAAATGTATGAGGACCTGACTACTGAAACACATTCAAACATAAAGAGATAACCTGAGTTGTAATATATCTATTAAGGAATTTGAATACCTGGAGAATGCTTTGAAAAAGCAAAACGTTTGTTTCAAAGGTGAATTTTATCTAAGAGCATATATTTCAAAGGAGAAATTTCAATCCTACATTAAAATATAAATATTAAGCACTTTTCTCAGTTAATATTATTGGTTAAATTTGTTATAATTCTAAATTATAGGTAAATTGTATTATATGTAAATATACTATCAAAAAGTGCTACAGATTGCTACTTCTCTTTTACAATTCTATGAACGTATGCACTAAAATCTACAATGAAATATTAGTGTATGTATTTGATTAAGTGGGTATTCAAAGCTGATTTAGCAATCAATAATCAATTTATTCACCATAAGAAGATTATAAGATAAATATATAGAGAATTATATAAATAAATGCAGATATTTATTTGATTAACATTAACATCCATTCACCATAAATTCTCTATTCTAGAATATAATGTTTCATTGATGCAGTAACTTTATACTTAGACTGCCTTAAACCTCTGTGCATGTTTATGGAGACTGTCTGAATATATGACTTTGATGCTTTGTCAAGATAAAATTCATGGGCCCACTATGCAATTTATTATTTATGAGATGGTGTTTAAAATCTAAAGTCCCCTTGATTCCTCTGAAGTTCTGTTGAATTACTGATGGCCTTCATCTGGTACACGGTTTGCATAGCCTGATTTGCCCACAAAAAATGGGCCTTGCATTCTCCGTGTTTGTGACTTTGACTATGAACTGTCCTAAGGCCAACATACATGGCACAAATTTGAGGTGTTTAATCTGGCCCTAAAGTGCAACTCATGTGAATGAGAAGGACCCTGAAAAACTGCATTGAGCACACCTCAAATTCCTTGTGCTTGCATAAATCATTTTTATTTTCCAGGACCATAGGCTCTTTTTAGATCATTTTTTTGGGACTCATACAACTCTTATCACAATCCACACATATATCCATTATGTCAAGTACTTTTGTACAATTGCTTCTCTCATAGTTCTCAAAACATTTGCTTTCTACTTGAGCCACTGGTATCTGCTACTCATTTTTCTCCTCCACCCTGCTCTCCCTCTTTCCCCATAAACCCTTGATAATTTATAAACTACTATTGTTTTGTCATATCTTACACCTCCCAACATCTCCTTTCACCCACTTCTCCACTGTCCATCGGCAGGAAGGAAGTTATAAGTAGATCCTTGCAGTCTTTTCTACCTTTCTAACCCACCTTCCCTCCATCCTCCCAATATTGCCCTTCTCACCACTGGTCCTGAGGAGTTCTTTTATTTTAGATTCACTGTGTTCACAGTTCTTATCTGTACCAGTGTACCTCCTCTGATCCAGCCAGATTTGAAAGGTAGAATTGGGATCATGATCGTGAGGGTCGGGAAGGTAGAGAGAAAGTATTTAAGAACTAGAGGAACATTGTATTATTTAATCATTGTTACACTGCTCCCTGGCTGCCTCAGCCTCTCCCCAAGCCTTCTGTGAGGAAATGTCCAGTTGCCTACAGATGGGCTTTGGATCCCACCGTGCACTCCCCCTCATTCACAATGATATGGTTTTTGTTCTTTGATGTCTGATAATGGATCCCCTTAAGATCTTGTGATCACCCAGGCTGGTGTGCTTATTCGATGTTGGCTTTGTGGCTTCTCAGCTAGATGGCTACTTGTTTATCCTCAAGCCTTTAAGGGCCCAGACTATATCCCTTGATAACCGGGCACCATCATCTTCCTTGGCCACATTTGTTTATGCACCTGCTTTGTCTGCAGTGAAGTCAGACACCAAGGTTGTACAACAAAGCAGCAAGGGGAGCAGAGCAATGAAGTCTCCAGAGAATACCAAAAATAGACTGGGGGGTGGGGCAAGGTGCTGAAAAACAGAGTCAACTGGAAAAGACACATAAAGGATGACAAATAGACCTTGAATTATTTATGGAGTTTGTTGTTTTTGTTGATGGTGTTGCCTTTCTATTGTTGTTGATATAGCTATTGTTTTATTGCTTATTGTCCTGTGGTGGGGCATATCATTATAGCTGCATGTTTATATGAAAGGGATAGGCAGGATGAACAAACCATGTTATTTTTAATTTTAAATAAACCTGTGCTAGGCTGATTTCTTTATAGAAGCAAAACCGTTGATTCACAAGTGAATTCTATCAGTGTCTTTTCACCACACCCATGCAGGGGAAAGTGGTTTGGTAGAAGATAGTGGTATTGATTAGAAGATCCACATTAAATAATGCACTGACCCTGAATGGCTGAAAATATTCAAGATTGGAGTCCACCAATGGGTCCTGGGGCTGTCAGACACTGTTGGCAGGTGATCTACAAAGGAGATGTAGGAACCAAATCCAGATGTCGAAGTCAGCAAGCTTCCACACACTGTCACTGACCACACACTGACCTACTATTTTGCTAATAGTAGGTCATTTGCTGAATGATACATCCCTTTATGGTATTAAGGTTGTGATCAGATTAAGAAGGTCTCTCTTCTTCCTGAAACTTCTCGGCTGTTGCACAGAAGATCCTATCATGGACCTAGTCACCTATATTAGATCATATCATGAGAGAGGCCTGGCTCACCCAAGTTGACATAAATCCTAATTCCCATAAAACCTTTATTGAGTATGATCTGTGAAGTCTTATGAGTTTTTGTATATCATTTTGTAGAAAAGAATTTTTTTCAACCTGAAAATGGGCATGTGGAATACCCTACAATATGGCACTTAATGTTTTATTTATGGTTGTCCAAAAATTCTTCTTATTGGGGTTGGACTGAAGGTTTCCCCTTAGAACAGGGAACAGGAAAGTAATGTGTTCCCAACATTCCTGTCAATGTACATGAATTGGTGCAATTAGATATAGGCAAAATAAAGGTATTCAGATTATAATATTAATCAAATGAAGCTTGTTTGTTTTTTTTTTCAACACATAACATAAGACCCTATGTAGGAAATGCCAAATCAAAAAAAGAGCTCCAAGATACATTTTAAGGAGTTTGGGACATCAGGTTGTGGGATGAAGGATCCACTTGAGAAGAAGGTGTTTTACTGCATGCTGTACAGCTGAGGGTCAGAAGCCCTGGAGCCCATGTGCTCTGCTACCTATGCTACCTAGTTGGGAATTTCTTTTAGCAAAATTGAAATTAATTTATATGTACACTAGAATTTAGAAATATTACAATGCATTGTATTCAGATTCAGGTCTCTCACACTCAGACAAATTACAAATAAGAACATTGGAACTATTCAAATACGCTTTGAGGCATTTAATTGAAAGCAAACAATTGTCATTTATATGAAACATGAAGATAGACTGATCTAACAAGTGATGTAGTTGTGCATATGCAATGATGAGTATATAGTCTAGCTCTTTAGTCTGACAAATCTAATAGCAAGAAGCTGCTGCTCAGATTTTTATGTCTATATTATCTGTATCTATATAGTTTTTTCAATTAAGAGAAAGCAGAGTACAAGATAGAAATAATAATCTTGAGAGCTGGAGGAGGAGAGATGTGATATACCATGGATGATCCAAGAGAGTATGAAGCTATCATAAAAGGTTGAGGTGTATAAAAGTGCCCATGAACTGATTTGAGAAGCACTGATAATAAGGAAAGATGTGACAATGTGTACCAAAGTAATTAAGATAATTGGGTTATCACTGGTAGAATGCAATAAAAAAACAGTGTTCATGGTGATATAGGTACATAATTGAATAAATAAATAAATCGAGGAGGGCAAGGGACATCTCATCTTTGCAGAATAATTCCAATGAATAAATGTAAAAGGAATGAGAGAAATAGGAAATCATCATTAGAGCAGCACACTAATAATTGTCAAATCATGATATACACATGGATCCTAATATGGGTGAATGAATATTTAATCAGCATGAGGATATTTGCTAGTCTAAAATATTCCCTCGTTATGGAATGAATTGGGTCTACTCCAAACAAAGTCTGTATTTTATCTAATAATATGGAACTACTGCTATGTTCTTTGTTTTGTATTCTTCTTATTAATGGAAAGCTAAGTGAGGTATATTGAAGAATTCTCTTCTGTTTCTTAACTTTTTTTTAAGTCTGAAGTTATTTTAAGATAACAAGAGCAAAGTTAGTGAAGGGTGATGTTGAACAGTGTAAAATCCGACAAAATAGCAATAATTTATAAATTATCAAGGGGGAGGGGTGATGGGAAGGAGGGGTGATGGGAGGGAGGGAAAATGTGGAACTGATACCAAGGGATCAAGTAGAAATAAAATGTTTTGAGAATGATGATGGCAACACATGTATGAATGTGCTTGATACAATGGAATGTATGTGTGGATTGTGATGAGTTGAGGGACCCCCCCCCAAAAAAAGGAAAAGAGATTCAAATACTGACACATGTGTGTGTGTGTGTGTGTATATATATATATATATATATATATATATATATATATGATTAGAGCTGTATTAGCCCCCCCCAATAAAATGATTTTTAAAAAGATAACAATCGAAGAAAGGATGTCAGATCAACTTCAATGTGGCTGTTGCATATTAAAATTATAACTATGCTATTATAAATAAAAGTATGAAATTCAACAGAACCAACCTGGGGCGGGGGGCGGGGGCGGGCATTAATTGAAACCAGTGTCACTGCCCCGTTTCCAACCAATGTGAAAGTGGATGGATGCTATTGCACATGCATCTGAGTGTTTATGCTGTGTTGGGTTTTCTGTGGTTATCAGTGACTTGCACAAGCAAACAAAGTACTGGCCTTTAATGAGAAATGTGTGCATCACCAGGATTCATTCTCCTCACCTCTGACCTCTGATTCTCTTGGCCAATTGGCTTTATTCTAACAAGTCAACTAAAGGCTCACTTCTGCGAATGTGACCTCCGATGGAACGCTGGCTCACGCGACTTTAAAGTCCCTGGTTGAAATGAAAGAAGGTCATTTCTCCATAGGAAAGATGCTCTGATCAGAGAAAGAGGAGCCAATGGCAAGCCAAGTAGTTAGTATCTTTATGAATAAATAAAGCTATATATTTCCATAGCAGACACAATTAGTTAAAAAAGGAAAAGTATGAGGCAATTAGGTAGCACAAAGCAATTTCAAATGTGATTTTAGTGTCAGATAATAATATTTTATTAGTAAAACAACATTACACTACCAAAGTGTCATAGCCATGTTCTATCCCTTTATACATTGAAATATTTCATTAATCAGATAAATAAAATTAGTCCCCCAAATAGGTACTTCAAATTCTACATAGAAAGCATAGTAGATTATAACAATGTTGATTTAAATAAAGAGTTTACATGCAAATAGGTTACTTTGCCTACTGCAAAAATTAAACCAATGAAAAACCATGTATTTGTTAAAGTTAAATAAAAGTACAATTATTTCCACTTCTTTTAAAGTAGCACTTTGTGTAGTTAATGATTCATAGTCCAAGATTACAGCATTATACATAACACACACATTATATATAATGCTCCTTATAGATGTAAATACATACATAAATACACATAGAGTTAAGTATATAAACAACAACAAAAAAAGAAAGCCATTGGCCTTCAGTCTCTTCTGACAGTAAGAGACCTCCCTCCTCTGTTTCAAATTCTCGGGGCTGTCCTCTTTACAGAGCAGATTGCCACACATTCTTCTTTGGTGCCCTTGTGTGGATTTGAACCCTCAACCTTCAAAGCAGAAAACAAGTGGGAACCATTTTGTCCACTGAGGAAAATTAGTGCTATACATCATATTTTTTCTTTTCTTTTTAAATGTTATCATCGTGTTCTAATATGCTTCTTCTCTTTCAACATTATTTTATATCCTTGTTCATATATATATTTGCTTTCAGAACTTTTTAAGGTGGAAACTGAGCATTTTTTTAAATCATGAATTCTAATCAATAACTGAATGTTTTTTCATGTATAATAAAACAAAAGAACAGCAAAACAGGAAATATGTAATTCATCCATGGCTATATCAATTGTAATCAGGATGATCCTGGACACAATGATACCTTGGCCCTTAATATATCATATTTTAATTGGTAATTATAGAGTTCATTGCACAAATTTATTTTCATTCTTGTAAGTATCAAATGGGGCGATGGAACATGAAAAGGACAAAGGCGTACAAAGACAAAAGACAGTAAGTCTTTCAGCCTCTGAAATCACAGCTGGAGGCATTTCTGACCAAAGAGTGAAACTATACTGAGCAAAATGGAGAGGAGAGAATCTCCCATGAGAAACGTATCTGGGAAAAGCAACTCCTCCCTGACATAAAGACAGAGGTTATACTTGGCTCTTTTTTTAACCCGGTGCAATCCATCAAGACAGTTTCAAAACCTAATTTGCAGGAATATTGTAGCCATCATTTATGTATTGATTCTTTTGAAAATGTTTAGCACAGACCATTCCAATGTTTAGGTAACTCAAATATTAGCTGTGCTCCAGTCCTTGTGGATAAGCTGTCTTAACCTTGTGCTAACTTGAGTGCAGGCCAGAATTCTCTTATCTTTCAATATACTCTGCCTTTTTCAATTTTAGGGAATTGATTTTGGGAGAAGTTCTGTATTTTGGTGAGGCAAAGGTAGTTGTGCAGAGATAGTGATGATGATAATATTATATATTTCCACAAGATAGTATTTTATGAATCCTCCCTTTACACACCCACATATGCACAGGCACACACAGCCACCATATGGAACCTATAGAGGAAATTTATAGAATTTAGATAAATATATACATGATAGATAAATGGTAGTCTATCTGTAAGTAGGTAAGTAGATGACAGATATATATGTTAGACGATACGAGAGAAAGAGAGAGAGAGAGAGAGAGAGAGATTTTTTTCTGTCTCTCATAGACTATACCAGTGGTCTTCTCTTCTTCACAACTTTTCTTCATTAAATTCATAACAATGCTTTTGTTTTATACCTTCATTCTATAGTTTCCCTAATGAAGGTATTCTCTCATTATTTATGAGTTTCAGCTTCCACCTTTCTTAGAAAAATAAGATAACTGACCCAACTCTCAAATTGGGATCTTGTGTTTATCTTTCAGGAATTTTTTTTCTGGGTGTTTTCTGTTTACAATAAACATTTTACCAAATGTTAAAATATTTTCTATATCAGTATGTTAACTGTTCATATGCATTGACTTTCAACTGCCTCTGGAAGTCCCTGAGGCAGCTGCCCACTCACAGAGCTCCACTTGGAGAACAGCTTCCATCTCCCACAGTTCGCGGTAAGCTCTGGTCTCTCCTTACATTCACCCAGGACCCTGGGAACAGACGTCTTATCTACCTGAAGTAGGTTAGGTGACCAAAGATGGGGGATGCCCAACCCGCATGGTTTCCTGTGACCCCTTCAACAGCCCAAGTTGCCCCCACAGGCCCTATGCATCCCTGTGCACCACTTGCTCCCTCGCACACCGCTCCTGTACCCAGCCTGAGCCCATGCAGTTCATTCATGCTACAGTGCCTTCTCCATCCCAGCAGTCCCAAGAGCTCCTGCCACTACCACAGGTGCCACACCTACACCTGCCCCTGCCCAATTCCACCTGTGCTGGCCCACGCCACAACCATAAGCTGCCTGCTGGTGCCATGTCTTCACACTTGCTGAGCACTTCCCTAGTGCGGGGAGCAATGGGTAATCCATCCTTGCTCTGAAAAGCATACACTCCCCACACACTCCCCTGCAGAGTCCATGATCACCACATCAGCCTATTGCAGCCCTCTCCCAACTTTGCCTTCTATTAGGCATCTTCATTTTTTAAATTAAACAAGAAATAAAGAAAATGGAAGTCTATCTACTCCATGACCCAGCCATCCAGAGGAAGAAAGAAATAAAATACAGCCTTTCACCTATGCTCCAATGTTTATTGTGGCACAATTCACAATCACAAAGAGTTGAAAGCAATTAAAATTTCCATCAATAGATGGGTGGATTAGTAAACTCTGGCACATACACACAATGGAGTACTGTGCAGCACTAAAAAGCGTGAATGATCACATAAAACTTGTCATTTCATAGGAAGAGTTGAAAGAAATTATGCTAAGAGAAGTCAGCCAATCACAAAAGGACAAATATCACTTGAGGCCTCTGATTTCAGTATAATCAGTAAGTAGGAATAAAAGATAAAACACTTGTTCCACAATTACGGGGGGAGGTACAGGTAGTCGGGCGGAAGTCAGAACAAACCCAGGGAGGTAGCTATGAATTCAACATAAAGAAGGGTAAAGGAAAAGGGGCGGGAGAATGGGGTTGGAGAGAATCTGAGGATGACATGGGGGAACAGGGCACTAACCCACTCACGGGGAGGGTCCATGGTGCATCAAATTAGGAGGGCAACATGACCACATGAAGGAATGCAAAAAGATTGGACTGCCAGTTTTTTGGTGCCAGCCCCAACCAGAGCCAGTCTGCCCCCATCCTGGAAGTGTGTGCTATAAAGGGAAACACTAGACCTTCAGGTGGGGGAAAGGAACCAACCAATCTGGCTCAAAAGAAGCAAATCAAGAAGGAAAATGTAAAAGGCACACCAAGCTGGATGGACAGTGCATGGAGCTGCTAAAGCACAAAGAGGACTGTTGGACTAGCAACAACTCAAGACACGTTGTCCCTGAACTGGAGCGTATGGTGATAGGGGACAAATATGGGACACACGGTGGGGAGACAGTGTGGACTGAATCCCCCGCTGTGGGAGAAACCAGGAAAGGAGCCTAACAAATCAGCAATTGGAGTAAAGCTGA